>JBBDGP010005583.1:0-45723 GCA_037952835.1 Lithobates septentrionalis
GGAGGTAAGTATGATATGTTTGATTTTTTTTTGTTTTGTTTTTAAACATACCTTTACATATCCTTTAAAGAAGGGATCTCCAAACCTACGGTCCTCCAGCTGTTGCCGAACTACACGTCCCATGAGGCATTGCAAAACTTCAACATTCACAGACATGGCTAGGCATGATGGGAATTTGTAGTTCCTGAACAACTGGAGGGCCGTAGTTTGGAGACCCCTACTTTAAAGTAACACAGTGCCGTATAGCAAAAAAATGGCCTGGTCATGAAGGGGGGTAAATCCTCCAGAGCTGAAGTGGAAAGGAGTTGAGTGTATACGGAAGAGCCTCACCTAGAGGCGGCACAGTGCCCCATACAAAGAACAGTTGCTCTAGGTAGCAGAGAGGTGCTAGGTAAAGTAGCCGGGGAGGTGATCAGGGCTGGGGGGGTAATACAGACGAATGGAGACAAGTCTGTCTTGGTGGGGGTGGGGGGGGCTATGCACAGGCGGCAGCCGCCGTAGCTGAGGGCACGCTCTGGGTGCAACTGTCAGCACATAATGAGCCACACATCCAGACACATCAGCATCCAGAGCGGCCCCTTTGTGACCCGGACAGCAGGGGGCAGCTTTGGGATGCTGACCCCAGGCAGAGGGGACACCTTGATGCCTTGATGTGTAAACTCCTGATATTTCCTCGGTGGTTCCCCCCCCCCCCCCCCCCCCCCCCCAGCAACTCAGAGAGCCAGAAATGTCACGACCCCAAAACTCAGACACAAAGGAATTCTTCCTAAATTCACCTCCCGGCATCGGATGGAAAATCTCCTAAAGAAAATCCCCCCCTGAGCAGCAGCCCCCTCACTACAACTGTCTGATAACACAAAACATTCGTAGTCTGGAGGGACCACAACTCGCCCTCAAAGCGTTTTTCCTTTTATGGGGTCTTTGTGACTCCGGCGTGATGTGTGAGAATGTTTACTGGTGACTGCGGCTGCTCCCCATAAACCTGTTGCAGCTGAACCAGGAAAAAAAAAAAAAAAGCTTCCATCCCACAATGCAACGCAGATAAAGCTTGAATCTGCCTTAACCACTTGCCAACTGGAAGATTTTACCCCCTTCATGACTAGGCCATTTAGGGCACAAAATGCAACATCTATTACCCATTTCTTTGGAAATATAAAAGAGGAGTAAGCAGATACCGAACGTGTCGAGCTTTAACCACTTCCCGACCGCCCACAATGTACTGCGGATGGGCGGCTGGTGTAGGCAAAGTGATGTACCCAGACGTCACTGCCTACCTCCAGGTTTAGGGCACACGTGCGCCCCCCACACGACACTCGCTGTGGGAGTCTGTCAGAAAGTCCTGGCCAATAATTCACGGCCTGCTGATCAGCTGTGACCAATCACAGCCCAGAGCTCTGTGTAGACAATTCAACACCGTGCTCTGTACAGAGCGAATGATCTCATTGTTTCTCATCCCATTGCCTGCTGCGCTATCGCAATCCCATTATAAGTCGCTGATCACTGCCATTAGTAGTATTAGGGCTGGGCAGATTTTCTAAAAAAAAAAAAAAAAATTCAGCGATTTTCTTTAAAAAAAAACTCGATTCACGATTTGAATGGAGTTTTTTTTGTTTGTTTCTTTTTTGGACACCGCGCCGGTCCTGAGGAGCTGCGGGCAGGAGTTTTTAGGCAAGGCTGCGGCCTTAGGAAAATAAAATAATACTGCGCAAATATATAAGCTAAATGAGACAAAAATTCAAATACAAGAAGTGTGAAAATGTAGCGCTAACAAAATGTGTGCACGAAAAAACTCGCCTGAAAACTCCTGCCCGCAGCTCTTCAGGAGTGGCGCACTGAAAAAAAAAAATCTAAAAAAATCGATTTGCTTAAATTTTGAATCAATTGGACCTCTTAACTAGATTCAAGATTTAAATCGATTTTTTCCCAGCCCTAAGTAGTATCAAAAAATAAAAAATTCCAGTATATATCCCATAGTTTGTAGACACTATAACTTTCACACAAACCAATCAATATACACTTATTGGAATTTTTTTTTTACAAGAGACCTGCAGCAGAATACATTTTGGCCTAAATTTATGAAGAAATTCCTTCTTTTTTTTTTTTTTGTTTTGTTTTATTGGATATGTTTTAGAGGAGAAAGTAAAAAATTTTTTTTTTTTCAAAATTTTTTGGTCTTTATTTTTTGCGCTATAAATAAATAAAAAAAAAAACCCCAGAGGTGACCAAATATCACTAAAAGAAAGCTCTATTTGTGTGAACAAAATGATATAAATTTAATTTGGGTACAGAGTCGCACGACCGCGCAATTACCAGTTAAAATAGTTCAGTGCGGACCTCGTCATGAAGGGGCAAAATGATGACAAACTTTGGTACCCTATATTTCTCTTTGGCGACACTTTCATTAGATCGCTTTCCTTATAAAGCCATCAGTCAGCCCCCCCACCACTATCTACCAGGAGTGTGCATAATCCCCCCCCCCCCCCCCCCCCACTGCTGTAAGACGTACGACGGTGGCAGTAAAAGGGTTAAACGGTAAGAACAGTTGGCATTTTTTCCCATGATGTCCCTGATGGCCGTGTCCCTCTGGGTGGATTCTCCCCGTCTGGTCTGAAGGGAAATTTCCACTTCAAAATGATATTTTAGTTCTATTGGGAGCCGGTTGGGTTGAGCCCGTTGCTTTCTTATGCTTCTTACATATTCCCATCAACAAGGGCTCTCCTCCCATAATTCCTGACTTCTCTGTGTGTTCCATCTCCTTCTGTTCTTTTATATTATAAATTAATAAAAAAATCCAGCAGGGACTGTGAGCCCTTCATAATGTGTGAGGACCTGGGAAGTCCGCACTGACAACACTGAGAGGTGGGGATTTAACTCTCCAGCATCTATCAAAGGCTGAAGTATTTGTTTTGGGTGGCCTGACCCTTTAAAGGGTAATTATTTTTTGCGGGAAAAAATAGCACACAAAAAAAAAAAATTATCTAGCAGATACAATTGCTTCGTATTGTTATTGAAGGTTATTACAAATGACCTTTCCAGGGGGTTGCAGGAGAAGAGCCCCCCCCCCCCCCCCCCCCCCCCTTTGGAGACAACATTTTGGGGACACGGCATTTTCTACAGTGTTAATTTTTTGGTACCATCCCTATTTTCACTTTGGTAAGTATAATTATGATCATTATTGTTTACCCATTTTCTAGCCCCTGAGCGAGCGATTAACAAGCTTGTTAACGAATTTCTTGTTTATTTCCAAAAACCCAATAAACATATTGAGAAATGACCTTTCTTTTTCAATCTGCAGCCGCTGTAATTTTTGTAAAATTCAATATGGCCACCTGGAGGCGCTCTGTACACACGGGGGCATATCTACCACAAGGCAAACAAGGCAGTAGCCTAGGGGGCAGTGTCGCCTCCGGACTACCGTGCTATAGCCGAATGACGCCTACAGCGCGGTCGTCCCAGTTCTGGGAGGGCGTCTGTTGATGTCCTCCCGGAACTGCGTGCCCCCAGAAATACACCACAGATGGTATACATAACTCCTTCCAGAAATGTCACTTCCTGCTTGTGTGATTGGCTCACTGATTTTCCCAGAAGCCTGCACTAAGATACAAGTCAGATTTTGGGCATCCCCTGCAACACAAATGCAATTTTTGGTGAGATACTCCCAAAGGGGAATCGCATCTAAAGGAATGCACTTTCCCTATTAGAACCCTGCAGGTGCTGCAGCTGATTGATAATTATAAAGTCAATCCCATTCACATCCACATGGAGAAACAAACAGCTATTTCTTCAGAATAACAAAAGGTAGAAATCTGCAGCAAAGTTTAAAATCCCTGCAATGTACAGAGATCACCTAGAGGAGGGGAGGGGTTTTTTTCTCTACAAAAGTGGAGTTACTCTTTAAAGTTATTTAAGATTCTTTGTAAGCTGATTGTCTCTGATGCCCAGCTGCTCACCACGCTTTCTCTTTGCCCTTTTTCCAGCGGTGCGGACGACCTGTTACCCATCTTGGGCCTTTGTGATTCTGAGAAGTGGAATGTCCCAATTGGTGTCGGAGTGCGCGGCGCTGGAGGAGTTCATATACGAGGGGTGAGTACGCGCCTTGCCCGCGCCGCCATCTACTTTTAATATGACAGTTTATGTGAGTGTCACGGATTCTGCCCCCGCCATTTAATTAATCAACGGGAAGCGCTCTGGCCTTGTAATGTCGCTCACTTTTAGCTGCCCGGCTGACATGTCTGCTGTTGTGACAGCTTTATTGTCTGGCGAGATCTCCCTGAGCTAAATGTGCAGACTGCCGTCTACCTCGATTTCCTTCGGCCACTTTACTTCTCCGCCTCCCACCCTCTTCCCACCACATCTGCTGTCTGGGCTCCCTTTTCTCCTGATCTGTTTGCTGGGAACTTTATATATTTATAATTATATATATATATATATATACATATATATACTGCCTTTCCTAATGAGGGTAGAATTCTCTGAAGTCGCCCACAGATCTAGTGCCTTTTAAAAAGTATTCATACCCCTTGAAATTTCCCACATTTTGTGATGTTACACCCAAAAAAACGTAAATGTATTTTATTGGGATTTTATGTGATAGACCAACACAAAGTGTCACATAATTGTGAAGTGGAAGGAAAATGATAAATGATACAAATAAATATGTGAAAAGTGTGGGGGAGGGGCATTTGTATGGCGCCCCCCGGAGTCAATACTTTGTAGAACCCCCTTTCTCTACAAGTCTTTTTGGGGGTGTCTCTACCAGCTTTGCACATCTAGAGAGGGACATTTCTGGACATTCTTCTTTGTAAAATATCTCAATCAGTTATTTTACTATCATGCTATAAATACGGCTGGTATTTTACTTGATAACATCTTGTTTCGAAGTGTGACTTTGTGCTTCTCTTCCTCAGGTATCTGATCGGAGAAGAAGGATATTGTCTGACCTCCCTGCAGAGTGCACTGGTCTATCTGGAGACCCTTCCGGTCCCCCCATTACCGCCTGCTATCTGAGGGGCCAATACGCTGCTTCATGTTATAAGGTGTCCTGAGGACAGGCCAAACCTTTATATTGCACCTTATCTGTGTAAATATAGCCAACTGCAAACACTGGTCAATCTTCTCCCCACTAATGTGAAACTGAAAAACTACAGGGGGTGTAGAACTGAGCAACTGAACCTGTAGTCCTCCCAACCACATTCATTTTGGACATTTTTTTTAAAAGAACATACATTAAACATTAATAATTCTGCAACCAAAATTTAGTGTGTGCTGTACATTGCCTCCAGCGTTGCTCCAGTTTCTTCTTGCTGGAGGCGGCCATTTTGCTGAAGCCCAGAGCCCCCGAGCAGCAGTAGATCATAAAGCGGAACTAAACCCATCGATTTAACGATTTCAAAAAAACAGTTACTGTCCTGGAATGCTGGGATTGCTAACTGTCACATCTGCCTGTGTCCTCAACCAAACTGTCAAACCATCAAATGGCTGATGTCATAACTGATCACGTGCAGGACCATAGCAGTTGCAGATCAAACAGAAGCAGCTTCATTGGCTGTAAAGGGTTTTAGGCTGTCAGCAGATCGGCCTCTACAAACTCGGCAAAGCCTAAAAAATGGAGAGCAACTGAGCATGTGCATAGCAGGGTGACACAGATTATTACTGGATTTTAAACAGACTTCGGCAAAATGCCCGCCTTCAGCAAGAAGAAGCAGAGCAATGCTGGAGGCAATTCACAGAACATACTAATTTTGGGAGTAGAATTATTAATGTGGAGTGGATGTTCCTTGCTAGAGAATGTTATTTTGTATCACGTTGTTATCGGTAAAGTTACGTTTTTAATGTTTTACATCGCTATACCTGCAAAAGGCGCCGCTGGATTGAAGTCATCTAACAGGACTTCATTTTCTGACTAAAGTGCCACTAAACATGATAAAGTTATTTTTAAAAGTCATTTTTAATATATATTTTTTTCTTTATTCTTATAATATGATGCATTTCTGCTGATTATAAAAATAGCTCAAAAAAAGTGATGCCCTTTGCTTGACTTTGAGGTGTGACCTGACAAAGCTGCAACCACTAAATCCCCAACAATCATTCTATTCACATGCAGGTCACTTTGCATGGAACTGTTACATGGAGGAGGCCCCCGGCATACGTGTTGCTCAGTTTTATACCCCCTGAAAGTACACCCCCCCCGATATTCATGAAAGATGTCTAAGAGGAGAAGTAGCTTTGAAGGCAATTTAAAGGAGAACTCCAGCAAACCATATTGTGTAGATAGAATTAGACAACCTGTGTCTGTTCTTGGATACATTTCTTCAATGCAAAAATAGTTGCTTATGAAAAATTGGGTATCAAAGCCCCTCCTCCTCCTGTTTATGGGGACCGCAGACAGCGGCTTGCAGTTCTTTGTGACTCCCCCATATTTGCAAGCAACATTTGATACTCATCATACAAAGACATTGTAGACCATTGTGCTCTTCCAACCTTGTGGGAACAGTTTAGTGAAGGCCCTTTTCTGTTCCACCATGATCGTCCCCTGTGTACAAGGCCAGCTCAGGTGGTTTGATCAGATTGGTGTGGAGGAACTTGAGAGTCCTATACAGAGCCCTGACCTCTATCCCTACTGATCACCTTCCAGGTCTTCTGCTCCAACTTCAGTTCCTGACCTCACAAATGGGCACAGTACCCCACAGACCCCCTCCAAAAGTCAGGTGTCCACAAACTTTGGGTTATATAGATTTTATTGTATGCACTGGGGCTGAAGACATTCTATTGTTACTGGTCAATGCTTTCTCTTACACTAAATTTGCAATGTAAATTAGCCTGTGGAAATGCTGGAGAGGTTATTAAAGGAAACCTGTCATTGGAACTACTTTGCCTACCTCTCTTGAAAATGCTAGTTGCCTGGCTGTGATGGTGACCCTTTGACCTAAACAAGAATACTCTGACTTTACTATGACTTTATGATTCAGATGTAATGAAGTGCAAATGTTCAGCGTAATGGCCAGACAGCTGGTATTTTCAGAAGGATGTCGGCTATCAGCCTACTTATTTCTTTCATGACAGGTTGACATTAAAGCATAGTTTTTATATAAATGCCAATTGCTGGACCCTGACAAAGATACATCAGGAGCCTCTAAGGGTGGCCATAGAAAGACAAATGTGGGGCTTTTGCACCCCTGTGCACTACATAGGGTCACCCTGCACATGGAGAGAGAGCAGAGCTGTGGGAGGGGCCTAGCAGGTTCCACCCACTATAGGAGGGGTGGAGACGAGACCAGTCACCCTGCACAAGGAGGGAGTCCAGAGCTGTGGGAGGGGCCTAGCAGGTTCCACCCACTACAGGAGGGGTGGAGACAAGGCCAGTCACCTGGGACAAGGAGGGAGAGCAGAGCTGTGGGAGGGGCCTAGCAGGTTCCACCCACTATAGGAGGGGTGGAGACAAGACCAGTCACCTGGGACAAGGAGGGAGAGCAGAGCTGTGGGAGGGGCCTAGCAGGTTCCACCCACTATAGGAGGGGTGGAGACAAGACCAATTGCTGGACCCTGACAAAGATACATCAGGAGCCTCTAAGGGTGGCCATAGAAAGACAAATGTGGGGCTTTTGCACCCCTGTGCACTACATAGGGTCACCCTGCACATGGAGAGAGAGCAGAGCTGTGGGAGGGGCCTAGCAGGTTCCACCCACTATAGGAGGGGTGGAGACGAGACCAGTCACCCTGCACAAGGAGGGAGTCCAGAGCTGTGGGAGGGGCCTAGCAGGTTCCACCCACTACAGGAGGGGTGGAGACAAGGCCAGTCACCTGGGACAAGGAGGGAGAGCAGAGCTGTGGGAGGGGCCTAGCAGGTTCCACCCACTATAGGAGGGGTGGAGACAAGACCAGTCACCTGGGACAAGGAGGGAGAGCAGAGCTGTGGGAGGGGCCTAGCAGGTTCCACCCACTATAGGAGGGGTGGAGACAAGACCAGTCACCTGGGACAAGGAGGGAGAGCAGAGCTGTGGGAGGGGCCTAGCAGGTTCCACCCACTATAGGAGGGGTGGAGACAAGACCAGTCACCTGGGACAAGGAGGGAGAGCAGAGCTGTGGGAGGGGCCTAGCAGGTTCCACCCACTATAGGAGGGGTGGAGACAAGACCAGTCACCTGGGACAAGGAGGGAGAGCAGTGCTGTGGGAGGGGCCTAGCAGGTTCCACCCACTACAGGAGGGGTGGAGACAAGGCCAGTCACCTGGGACAAGGAGGGAGAGCAGAGCTGTGGGAGGGGCCTAGCAGGTTCCACCCACTATAGGAGGGGTGGAGACAAGACCAGTCACCTGGGACAAGGAGGGAGAGCAGAGCTGTGGGAGGGGCCTAGCAGGTTCCACCCACTACAGGAGGGGTGGAGACAAGGCCAGTCACCTGGGACAAGGAGGGAGAGCAGAGCTGTGGGAGGGGCCTAGCAGGTTCCACCCACTACAGGAGGGGTGGAGACAAGACCAGTCACCCTGCACAAGGAGGGAGAGCAGCAGTGAGCGGTCTTTATCACAGGGAGCTCCGGCACAGAACTTGTTCCAGGCCGGGGTCACTGCACAGATATGGAAGACATTCACAAAGGACAATATAATTTAGCTGAGAACAGACGTGACTTTCATTCGTTTTTTTCTCAGCTTTTAATTCACACTTCTATAACTCTAGAGGTCTACATGTGGAAGTCTTCTACCAAAGCTATAATGTTAGTGGATCCTGGTGATTGGCACTGGTGTCGGTTGCTTTGGCTCTGCGCCCCTGGGAACATGATCTGGGATAAAGGTGCCCCGAGTGGTAAAGCGGTAGTAAACCGCTGGCGATTAAAAAAAAATAAAAAATTTTTAAACCTGCAAGGCAAAGTTTTATAATGTGCTGGTATGCCTCACATACTAGCACATTATGTGAAACTTTACCTTAGAACGAAGGCCTTCTGCTGACAGGGCTTACATCCTCACCTGTCTTCCTCCTGGGTTCGCAGACTCCGGCTGTGTGAATGGCCAGAGCCACAATGACGTCACTCCGGCGCATGCGCACAGGGGCCACCGTTTACGGCACAGGACTCTGCAGGAACGGCCCGGCTGGTCAGAGCGCATGCGACATGATGTCACTGGCTGCATGTGCACTAAACTATCTCCTAAACGGAGCCCGTTTTGGAGACATTTACAGTACGTATAGGTAAAACTTTATTATAGGTACAGATTATGGGAGTTTACTTTTTACTTCAAAGGCTTTCCAACCCCAACGGGCAGATCTGTCATTGAAAATGAAGTGCGATGACACATCTGTCCGTTTAATGATTGGTACTTCCACCACCAGAAGAAGCTCCGCCGTCTTCTGATGTACGAATGAGGCACATAACCGATTGAAATCCGTGACTGGTGTGTAATAAGCCCCTCCCCCACAGGTCTCCATGTTGCTCTGTCATTTCTCCTTCCTGTGCCCGGTCCTTGCAGCCAATGCTGGATTCGGCTGTATCGCGCCCTGTATGGCCGCCCTTAGCGGGATAAAACTAAATTCTTCATTTCTAAAAGCTGACAAATCACTGTAAATGTAATATTTATGTCTTTTTTTTGTTTTTGTCTTATTGTTATGTAGCATGAATAAGCAGCCTGTGGCTCTCTAGTTATGGTGGAACTACAAGGCTCAGCATGCTGGTAAGCTGTAGCTCCACGATGCTCGGGACAGCACAGACTACATTACAGGAGACTCTGAAGGTTTATTATTTTTCTGTGTGAGATGAAGAAGTTATTTTCAATAAAGAATTTGATAAAAGCAGTTTGGAGTGTCTTGTGTGACGATCGGAAGGAGGATGGAAAACGCATTCTTCATGGCGGGACGAACGCCAACTATTCACAACATTATATGGAACGCTGAACGCGGTCTATTGTGAAATCTCGGGTAACATCTTGAAACATTTAAAAATATATTTCTATTTTCTTCAACTCCCTAAAATTACCGGCGTCTTCAATATTTGCTATTTTTGGAACAATTGTATTTTACAGAAAAGATTCGCACGAACGTCTGGCCAATGGCGTCTACTTTAGCACGCGCCTTTTACATGAAATGATGCACTTCTTAGGCCCGTGTCACCCGGGCTTCAGCTTGTAGAAGAGCCGCGTGTGAACAGAAAGCTTTGACAAAGCAGAGCAGAGCTTTCAGAAAGCTTTGTTTGAAGCTTTTAAAAGCACCTTTCAGCTCCGGTTTGTAAATGCTGAACACAAATCCTAATAGGAGAGCCGATTGCCACTTTAACCACTTCCTACCCGGCTTATAGCAGAATGACGGCCGGGAAGTGGTTCAGTTATCGTGACTGGGCGTTATATGGCGTCTAGCAGGATAAGCCACACCCCTGGGCCACGCAACACGGTGATCGTGGTGTGCCGTGTCACTCTGACACACCGCATCTTTGATCGTGGTAAAAACCTGTGACAGAGGCCAATCACAGCCTGAACCAGGAAGTGCCGGTAATCAGCTTTCCTCTGTTTGGGCTGACAGGGAGAGCACATCGGCACATTGATTATCAGCAACACAGCCCCCATCAGATGCCTACCACAATGCCAATCAGTGCCCACCCAAATTGCCAATCAGTGCCCATCAGTAATGCCTGTCAGTACCCTTTACAGATGCCAGTCAGTGCCCATCAGTGCCTCCTCATCAGTGCTGCCTATCAGTGCCACCTATCCGTGCCCGTCAATACTGCATATCGGTGTAGCCTATTGGTGCCCATCAGTGCCACCTATCAGTACCCAGCAGTGCCGCCTATCAGTGCTGCATATCAGTGTAGTCTATTGCTGCCCATCACTTCTACACATCAGTACCCATTAGTGAAGAAAGAAAACATAATTTTATAACAGAAACACTTTTTTTTTCAAAAATTTTGGTCTTTTTTTTTTAGTTCGTTTAGCAAAAAAAAAAAAAAAAAACCCCAGAGGTGATCAAATGCCACCAAAAGAAAGCTCTATCTGTGGGAAGAAAATGATAAAAATTCCATATGTTTACAGTGTAGCATGACCGCGCAATTGTCATTCAAAATGTGACAGCGCTGAAAATTGGTCTGGCGGGGAGTGCCCGGTATTGAAGGGGTTAAACAAGCTGCTAGCAGGCTTTAGAATTTTTGGAAGCTTGTTAACCACTTGCCACAAAATCGCGTACCTGCACGTCATTCCGCTTCAAGTGGTTGTACTGGCAGCTGCAGGCATCACCCCGGGACCGGTTTTTAGAGCCGACTGTCGGCTTTCTGATTACAACTGATGTGGCTAAGCAGCTGCTCAATTGTTATTACAAGCAGCGGGAGGGGATGTCCATTCCCCTGCTCCACCCGGGCTCTCCCAATCCACCAGCCGGCGGACCCAAAACGCCGGAACCTCCTTTGATTGAGTCTCAGATCTATAAATCCAGGAAAGCGGCATCACTTCACCGGAGCCTTAAAGGCACCAGATTTTTTTTTTTAAATCCGCATTCAAAACATCCAAACTTGCCATTTTGAATGCTTTTAAGTGTAAAGGAGGGATTTGGGATCTTATAGAAGCCAGATCCCCCCCCCCCCCACCCCAAAAAAAAAAACCTGACTTGTGACTATTACTGTCACAAGGGATGTTTACATTCCTTGTGACAATAAAAGTGATCAAAAAAAAAAAATGAAAGGGACAGTGTAAAAAAAAATAAAAAAAAATGTATTATTATTTTTTTAAACCACCCCATCCCTCTGAGCTTGCGCGCAGAAGCGAACACATACGTAAGTCGCGCCCGCAAATGTAAACAGTGTTCAAACTACACATGTGAGGTATCGCCGCGATTGAGAGCAATAATTCTAGTCCTCTGTTACTCTAAACTGGTAACTGTTTAAAAAATCGCAATAAAGCGTTGCCTATGGAGATCTTCTTAAGTACCGTAGTTTGTTGCAATTCCACAAATGTGTGCAATTTTAACATATGACATGTTAGGTATCTACTTACTTGGCATAACATCATATTTCACATTCATACAAAAAAAATGGGCTAACTTTACTATTGTTTTTTTGTTTTTTTTAAAATTCATGTAAGTGTATTTTTTTTTCCAAAAAAAAAAATGCCTTTGAAAAGTCGCTGCGCAAATACCGTGTGACATAAAATATTGCAACAACTGCCATTTTATACTCTAGGACAGTGATGGTGAACTTCGGCACCCCAGATGTTTTGGAACTACATTTCCCATGATGCTCATGCACGCTGCATTGTAGTTGAGCATCATGGGAAATGTAGTTCCAAAACATCTGGGGTGCCAAGGTTCACCATCACTGATTTAGGGTCTCTGCTAAAAAAATAAATACATTTATTTATATATATATATAATTTTTGGGGGTTCCAAGTCATTTTCTAGCAAAAAAATACTCATTTTAACTTGTAAGCAGCAAGTCTCAGAAAAGGGCTTAGTCCAAGCTGCTAGCAGGCATCCGAATTTATGGAAGCTTGTTAAAAAGCCTGCTAGCAGCTTGTTTAATGTGGCAATCAGCACTTTCAATAGGATCTGTGTTTACAAACTGAAGCTGACTGATGTTTTAAAAGCTTAAAAAAACTAAACCTAAAAGAGACGTTTTTTCGGGCTGTCTGCTGAAAACGGGTCACAGAAGTGGAGAACAGACTGCACTCCTTTGATCTATAAAACGAGCCGCAGTTTGAAGAATGGAAGTCCTGTCCTATAATGATCTGCTGTAGATAAGAATACAAAAAAAAATGTTTTGTTTTCTGGGGTAAAAACCTAAAACGTCCTTCTCAGAGGTCAGCGGGTGATCTAATCTTGTACTCTCCTATACACATTGTACATGACACACAACATTGGGGGTTTTTTTTATTTTGTATTCTTTATTTTACACAGAAATAGGTCCACCAAGATAAAAAGTGAGGCGAGGAGGAGGAGGTCCAGTCTGGGAGCTGTCCGAGGTTACAATGTAGTGGGATCGGCTTCAACCATCTCTTCAATTTGAAAAACTCTGAACATAAGAACCTTGTGAGAAATGGGGGTGTTTGTAATAAGAGTCGTCCAATTGAATGTAATAAAAGCCCCATTTGCAGGATCTTCCCTCCTAGTTATCACAGTAGAGGGGCCACTATTCCAGATGTTACCTCCGGGGATCACCTAAAGATCTCCAGACCTTGGGCACCATCAGGCATCCCAACTTGGATACAATACGTCTTTATGCAGGCCATACATGGGTCGAATTCCAAATGATTTGTCGATTGAACATTGAGAATTTGTGCATTTTTGTAATCCAATGATGCCACCATGGATTTCGAAATTCGACCAACCAAGCCTTCAAATTCACTGCATGTTACGGAAAAGAAAATGCATGGCCGGGAATCTTTTCTTTCCAGGTCACAGATTATGCACATTTTCTTTCTTCTTCTTTTTTTTTTTTATTATTATATTTCTCGCACAATTTTCCCATCATTGATTAAAAAATTAGTTCATTTTTCAGAAAATTAGAAAATTTCCAACATGCCCGATCACTCAAATTTGATGGCCAAACGATGATAATCAGCCGTTGCTACGACCCCACTAATGGTCGGAGATCACGCGATTATTCAAAGGTGCAATGTTCAAACAAAAGAATTGTTCAGAATTGGACACATGTATGGTCGGCCTCAGTCCCTCCCCTCTCTGATGTCAGACATGAGGCTCGGGTCACACTGCTGCGACATGGGGTCCGACTTGTTAGACCCCCAAGTCACATGACATGTCAGATTCAATGTTTCTCTATGAGAGCCGTCTGATCCCCTCATTCTGACTTTAGAAAAGGTTCCGGCACTATTTGGCTCCACTTGGGTGCGATTTCAGCCTTTGTAGAGGCTCCTAAATATCATCCTAGTTGGATCATGTGGGGGGAAAATTGCAGGGCAAAGTCGCCGTGGCAGCAGTGTGAACCGATCCTTAAGGGGGTTGTTTTACTAAACCTGGTGAGTGCAAAATCTGATGCAGCTGTGCATGGTAGCCAATCAGCTTCCATCTTTTTTCGTTAACCACCTCCCGCCTGTGCTATAGCTGAATGACGGCTACAGCACAGGCCTTAAATGCCGGGAGGGTGTCAATAGACGTCCTCCATGCATGAGCTGCCTGTGGGGCGCGCTGTGATCACCAGGAGACTCGGCTGATCACAGATTGGAAGAAGGGGCCGATCCCAGTGTCAGGGCTGGGCTCAGCCCTTCCTTCTCTGAGCTGGCCGCAAATTGTCAGCTCCCATCTCTCTCCACAGTTACTCAGCTGTTGATGATTTCTTGCTCGTCAGTCCTGCCTACTTAAGCCGTCCAGTCCAGAGGTTCTCTGCCTTCACCTTAGTCAACATCACAGAAACGATCTCCTGCGATCCTGTTCAAGACTTGCTTTGCTGACATCCCTTCTGGCTCCAAATCCTGCTTGCTGTTCCACTACATTGATCCCTGACTACTGGCTTGGCTGACTATCAGTTCCGGTTGCTGAACTTTGGCTACGTTTTGACTACGTTTGTTCTATTTACTTTTATTATTAAACAAGTGTGATTTAACTGTACTTCTGTCTTGGCCTGATTTCATGGTTTCTGACACCTGGCCCCTTACCACGTGATCAGCTGTCAGCCAATGACAGCTGATCACGTGATGTAAACAGAAGATCGGTAATCAATTTGTTTTTTTTTCCCCGCACGCTGTCACCGGCTTCTGTCAGAGGGACATCAGTCCCTCACACAGAGAGCCGAGGCTGCCTCATCTGTGCCCACCTACCAGTACCCACCAGTGCCAACTACCAGTGCCCACAGTGCCACCTACCTTTGCCCAACAGTGCCACCTTTTAATGCTGCCTTTCAGTGCCACCCATCAGTGCAGCCCATCAGTGAAGGTGAAATTACCAATTTTCAAAATTTTATAACAAACGATTAAACTGTTTTTTTTTTTTTTCAAAATTTTTGGTCTTTGTTTTGTTTTTTTAGCAAAAAAATAAAAAAAAACTGCAGTGATTAAAAACCACCAAAATAAAGCTCTATTTGCATGAAAAAAAATGATAAAAATGTCATTTGGGTACAATGTTACATGACTGAGTAATTGTCATTCAAAGTGCGACAGCGCTAAAAAGCTGAAAATTGGCCTGGGACAAGAAGGGGATTTAAGTGCCCATTAAGAAAGTGGTTAAAGATGAATTGAAGAAGCTGAAGTTGGAAGCTGATTGGCTCCCATGCACAGCTGCACCAGATTTTGCACTCTCCAGTTTTAGTAAATCTCCCCCAAAGGCTCTAATACACTTCTTGTCGGACACTAAAGACTAAAAGCAAATCTAGAGACTCTTGGGATGTGACCCCATTAAAAAAAAAAAAGTAAGTTGTACGATGGCAAATGCCCAAGACCTTGAACGCAAGCCAGGTGACTCACTTCCAGCAACTTGGGTGCCAAGGCATAGCTGTGCCATTGCCAGGGTCAGCGGCAGTAGAGAGGGTCGGTGTCCGCCTCTTCCTTTCAGGAGCAGATACAACTGTCAAATCTTTAGTAAGATGTGGACAACCCCTTTAAGACCAGGCATGCATAGAAGTTTCTGGTGGGTGAACAATAATACTTTAGGCGTTACTCTCCCCTGTTCCCAAACTCGTATAAAGTTCAGTCAGTCCTCCCGTCTCCTCCAACAGAATGGAATGTTCCAAAGGTCATCTTTCATAATCCACTTGTGTAGGTCTTCTCCATCCACTGCAAGGTGGTGATGGACAATGTGAAGCTCTTGGTATCTTGCAATATACTTACTTTTCTGGGGATATTTCAGTACTATGGTCAGTGATGGTGAACACCGGTGGTCTGAAGCAGGTGGAGGGTGGTGGTGGTGGCTTGTTTGGGGCTCTAAATTGGCCCTCTGTGATCTGGGCAGGATGCGAAGTGATGAAATGTATAGACAAGGTAGCAGTGGATGGGTGGTCACAGTACGCCAGGAATTAGAATCGGGTGCGGTAGGAGGAAAAGTGTCCCGCTGCTCACAGCTTGCCCTCTAAGATAAGAGTCTTGAGGTCAGTGGTGGAGTTGGCGCACAACACAGTATGTGACACTCGTCTCTTCTCCACCAGCGAGGCAACTGCCTCTCCCACCTCCAGGTGGCTCACGTAGCCGGGTCCGAGGCGTTCTGGAAGGGCCACTCCCATGTTGATCTTGACCTGCAAAAAATAAAAATTCACAGCCTCTTTCAGAAGCATAATCTACCTTTTGAGGTTGGGGTCACACCGTTCCCCCGCATCCTTCTCACAGCAGCGGTCCGGTGCGTCCTGGTTCACCGTTTCAAGTCCAATTTCAGCCCGAATTTTGGGCTGAATTCAGACCTGAAATGAACCAAAGGATGCATCGGACCTGCTGCGGAGATATGTGAACCGGCTCCATGGAGAGCCGGTCAAAATCTCCTGCTCAAATTGGAAAAATTCTGTGAGCCACAATGATCTTATGCCTTGCTTGTGCTACCTCCAGCTGCATGCGCTAATCACGCTTCATATAACGTGCATAGGATAAATTTACAAGTTATGAGCTGTGCTTGGGTGACCCCAAAAACAAAATTAATAATAACCAACTTTGTGCTTACTAGTGCGATAATATTAAATACAAATAATATGAATGTAGCATAAATAAACAAGGTGTGAAAAAACAAGTGCTTGTTACACCATAAATTAGTGCTTATTAGTGCTTTTTACACCATACATAGTGTCTTAATCAACATAAAAAGTGTGCTTCGTTCTCAATACACAGTAACCTACTTTTCTTAAATGAAAAAAAAAAAAAAAAAAGTTCTCTATGGCACAATGTCCAGCAGTGGATCACGTGTCATCATCAGGGGGATAACGTGATGACACGTGATCCCTGTGTCGAAGACGCGTAGGGGAGGGGCCAGGACGGAGAGACTGACACAGACTTTACACCAGCGCTGTCTCAGCACAGCATACCGCACCAAACTTCCACTGATTTTGCATAGAAAGCCGTTATAGTATGGTGCACTGACGCACCAGTGCCATGTGAGTACTCCGGTGTGGGGAGCGTTTTCTTTTAATAAAAGCATTTTGACTATATTACACTATATAGTTTCCTTTTCATTCTATGTATGGAGCCACATTGTTTCCAGCTGGAGGAGTGGAGCAGACACTGAGACTGAGCCCAGGGGTGGCTCCAAAGTAATTTTGGACTCAGGGTAGAAGCTGAGTCACACGCTCTGAGGTGAGCACATTAGCTTAAAAGGGTCACGAAGGAGCACAGGAGCATGTTTTGCAGCACTCAGGATATCTTCGGCATGATGTTGGATTGTTGTCACAGCTGAACACCACCTGCACACATTGTTTTATTGTCACTGCTGGACATTGTGCCATAGAGAACTTTTCTTTTTTTTTTCTTTTTTTTTTCATTTAAGAAAACTAGGTTACTGTGTATTGAGCACTAAGCACTTTGTATGTTGATTAAGACACTATGTATGGTGTAAAAAGCACTAATAAGCACTAATTTATGGTGTAACAAGCACTTGTTTTTTCACACCTTGTTTATTTATGCTACATTCATATTATTTGTATTTAATATTATCGCACTAGTAAGCACAAAGTTGGTTATTATTAATTTTGTTTTTGGGGTCACCCAAGCGCAGCGCATAACTTGCAAAATCTCCTGCTGTTGCGAATTGGATGCGGGGAACCTCCAAGGGTGTGAACCCGGCCTAAAGCAGACCTTACAGCACAATGCCATATTGCCTGGGACCTAGGGCTTCCACCTCATCCCTTTAAAACTGAACACATATGAATTACATGGGTTCTGTGGCTGGTAAAGGTGGTAATTAAACTCACTTGATGCTTTATCTGCATTAAATAACCTCAGAACCCGAGTAATTCAAAGGTGTTCAGGTTTAAAGGGATGAGGTGGCAACCCTACCGGGACCTCTCCTTCCTTAAAAATCACCAGCTGTTTTCTAGGTGCAAAATGTACAAAAAAAATGTCCTCTCCCCGAGTTCATTGGCAGCTCTTCTTTATTCTTCACCATTGGGTTATATCGCCACCTACCGGAGTTTAAGGGGGGGGGGCATGCTCTCCACTGTCCACCAACGTACGGGAGTATGCCACCCATTGGTCACCATTGTAAGGGGTGTTTTTGTGCTACTGACCCCAAAGAATTATATTCAGCGGGGTTCCTTGACACGTACAAATTATTTCATAGGTTCCTCTAAGGCAGGGATATGCAATTAGCGGACCTCCAGCTGTTGCAAAACTACAAGTCCCATCATGGCTTGACCTCTGGGTGTCAGGCTTGTGGCTGTCAGAGTCTTGCTATGCCTCATGGGAGTTGTAGTTCTGCAACAGCTGGAGGTCCGCTAATTGCATATCCCTGCTCTAAGGGAAAAGGGTTGAAAAAGGCGGCTATGGAGTCACTTGAGTGACAGCTCTGAGTCTGCTGGGGCTGCTGACATCACATCCAAGATGGCGGCACCCAGCAGCAGTCTGAAGTCTTTAATGTGTCTACACAAGGGGGTGAGTAAAATGATAATCTTCTGAGAAGATTGCTCTTGGGATAATTACCCCCCCCCCCCCCCCCATGCTAATTTTGTTTTCTTTTTTTGAACCGATTTGTTTCATTGTGGAAGGCTGCACTTCCAGGTTTCCGGCCCCATTGCCTCCTGGGATTGTTACATCACAGTTGTCCCCGTGTGTTACTAAGTCACAAGTTTGTGGCATTTGTGAGACATGCGCACTGACAAAAAAATTTGTTCATTTTCGTTTCATTTGTTTTTTTGCTTTTTTCGGAAATTTAAATAATTCAAAAATTAACGAATTTGTCAAAATTTGTTAAAAAATGAATTTGGAACTAAACAAATTGCACATGTCTAATGCACAGCAGATTTCTGCTGCAGGACAATATAGTGCCCCCCCGCCCCCGTGCACATGTGTTGGATCCGCCACGCATGCACAGGCACACCGCCGGCCTCTTCCGGCTCGCTTCCTCCTGAATGTCTGCTTTTTTTTTTTAATCCCAAAGGGGGGACTTCGTAGTAAAACGTTGCACCGCAACTGCAAGCTGTGCATTTGGATTCAGTGCGGCCCCATTCATCCCAATAGGCAGACTTGACAAGCGGTTTATCATTTAGTTGGCTTGGGGGGTAAAACCACAGCTTAACCGTTTTTTGTTTTTTTTTTACCGCCATCCCTGCTGCACATGTGAAAGATCCCTTTACAATGTGTTACAAACCTCGTTTAGTTTGCATGGAATGTCCGGATACTCCTCCCGCACCACCTGGGAAAAGGCCAGAGCCCCCGCCGCTCCTAAAGTGAGGAAGCCGGTACCGGGCATCAGCAGGCGCTCACCGGCGCCACCTGTGGTAGGGAAGACACAAAAGGCAACTTAGCGTGTAAAGCCTGAACCATGACCGACGCTGTGCACAATACGGAGCTCTGATGTGGAAAATTGGGAGCTGCCATGGCAAATATATGATTCTGAAAATGCTGGTTGCCTGGCGACCGAACGCCTTCAAAACTTCCTTCGTCACTGACCCAGAGCAAGAAAGTAATGCAAAAAGTGCTGACTTCACTGCCTGCAAGTCAGAGGATCAAGGATGACAGCAAGGCAGCCAGCATTTCCAAAATAAGCCAATAATGGGAATCTCCCCGCTTCACTCCGCAAAGGAGAGTTCTATGAAAGGATGAAGGTAGCCCTTTGCTAACCTCTCCTTTTGAAAATGCGTGTCGTCTGGCTTCCATACCGTCCTAGGCATTAGCCTGGAACAAGTGTTCAGATCGGGAATTTGGATTTGCTTATCGGGGGGGGGGGGGGGGGGTGTCAATAACTTCAAAAGTTCAAAAGCCAGAGAAAGCCAGGCAAACAGCATTTTGATGAAGGCATCCTCCATACATCTCTCAGTAGAAGTTTCGTTTTAGCTGGCAGAGTATGCCGGACGTCATAGACGGTGCTACATAGCTGCACATACCTGATTTACCCCAAAATGAGCAGCCCGTGACACCGGAAGAAGACCTGCAGAAGATATCAGTGGCGGGAACACAGCAGTGAGGAAGATTGCAGCCACAGCCTGAGTAGAAAAGCCTGAGTAGAAAAGCCTGTCCCCTGCCAGCAGCTGCAGAGAAGGAACCTTGCTCTGTGTGTGGAAGCAGTGGTCTCTCTGCAGAGGTTCACCGTGACCCCCCCCCATTGAGTCATAGGTATGACTCTGCAAAGTACCTGCTCCCCACTGATTGAAGAGCTCTGGGTTTGATTCAGCAGGGGGGGCACACCACATCTTTGCAGAGAGACCACTGCTTTCACACAGAGAGCAAGGGTCCGTCTCTGCAGCATGCTGGCAGGGGACAGGCTTTTCTACTCAGGCTGTGGTTGATTTTTTTTTAAGAAAACAAGCTGCATTGCTTCACAGATCTTTCCTTTTGTTCATATTTCATGTCTGAGATTCACAACCACTTTAAAGTGATTGTAAAGGTCGTTTTTTTTTTTTTTTGTTTTTGTTTTTTTTAAATAACAATCATCTTTATAATCACCTGAACTCGGCCCTGAACCTCCTCTGGGGTCCCCCGCCAGCGCTCCTCCTCGCTTTCCAGTGCCCAAGCCGCTTCCCTTGGGGGCACTTGTGCATTCTCGCTCCCGAGTCCCGCCACTGCGTCCATTGACACAGACAGCAGGCCTTGGCCCCACCCCATCACTGGCTTTGATTGGACAGCAGCGGGTGCCAATGGCTGCCGGTGCCCCAGCGGGACCCTGAAGGTGAGGGAAGGGCAGAGCTGCGGACGTGCGCGGCGCTGGATCAAAAGAAGGCTCAGGTAAGTAAAAGGGGGAGGGGAAGATACTGACGCCAAATTTTTTTTTACCTTAACCCTTGGGTGCCGGCACCCCCCGGCCCTTTATGGAGTTTCAGATGCCGAGAGGCGGGGCTTATGATCATGTGACCGCCGTGATTGGCTGTCACGGCAGTCACATAATTGGAAAGCTTCCGATTGCAAGCAGCAAAGAGTCATTTATCATTTTCCTTCCACTTCACAATTATGTGTCACTTTGTGTTGGTCTATCACATGAAATCCCAATAAAATACATTTACGTTTTTGGTTGTAACATGACAAAGTGTGGGAAATGTCAAGGGGGTATGAATACTTTTTCAAGGCACTGTATGCATCTCCTTAGCTTGGACCTTGTGACTAACCTCTCTTAGCATTACTCCCAACTGTCCCCCCCCCCCCATTTGGAGGGACTGTCCATTCTAGAAACCCCCACAGGGGACCCTACCTGTGATGAATGTGTAGGTTCCATTGGGATCATCCTTCACCAATGGGAAGAAGGACTTCCAGGAGGTGAATGTGCTGAGGAGGAGAGTGTCCAGCACCTACAGAGGAGGAGAAAGGAGAGATATGAGCACTAGACGGGTTCCTGCCCTGAGGTTGCCACCCTGACCACTGAAATGTGGGTAATAATACTCATCCATGGAAAAGTGACAGGTCCTCTTGTTAGGAGACCCTCAACCCCCATTGATACTTTCACCACACTCTCTTCACCCAGCTCCATTGTTCTACAGGAGACAGCCAAGGATCGAAATCCTTCCAGTTGGAGCTTCCTCTGGGTTAATGACCGGCTCCCCTCTACAAGTGGTAGCTCTTGGGCCCGGCGAATGGAAGCACAGCATCCAGGGGAAGGGGGGGTCACATGTTTCCCTATATCCACAAGTACGAAGTATTTCTCAGCACTTTCATAGAGGACCGGAACAATGGGGACTTGTGGGACAGGGTAGCACCAGTGGGTGGGGGGAGCCCTAAGAAGAGAATCTGTTGGCCTTCAATGGGTGAAGTGACAGGTTCTCTTTATGGAGTAGAGTATTCCCATCACACACATTCCTGGAAGGGCTTGAGGGAAGGGGTTCTGTAGTAACTACCACCTGAGAACCGGCATCGGCACAAATCAAAGCATAGATGGCCGGTGTTCTGCCGAGAACTCCAACTCGCCGAAATCTCCGACCACCTCACTTCCGGTTAGAGATTTCAGCAATAATTGGAGATTTACAGGAGCTGGATTTTTTTGGCAGAACCCCCGGGGGCATATACAGTCCGGTACCGGATGATTTCGCTGTTTTCACAGAACACCGCCTGCTACTAACCAAAAACATGGCCGCCTCCAAATCGGTGACAACTTTTTTCCTCCGTACCCGTTCTGTGAAAAAAGCAAAATCATCCAGTACCGGATTGTATACGCCCCCCCCCCCCCCCGGGGGTTCTGCCGAAAACTCCAATTATTGCTGAAATCTCTAACCGGAAGTGAGGTGGTTGGAGATTTCGGCGAGTTGGAGTTCTCGGTAGAACACCGGCGCACCGTGGGCTTCAGAATAGCGGCCAAAAATGTATTAAAGTAGAACTATAGGCAAACATTTTTTTTTTGTTTTGGATAGAGCAAGGAGAGAATTAGAACCCCTGTCAGATTTTTTTTTTCACCGTGTCCCACTTCACTTCCTGTCCCATAGCCAAACAGGAAGTCAGAGGAAATCACTGCAAATGAAGAGAATCAATTCTCCAATGGGGACACCAGAACTAGTGTCCCCATTGGAAGATTTCCCCTCTATTACATTTCTGGGGACAACCCAAAATGTGGGATTTGGGACTTTCAATGATAATGGTAAACAGGTCAAATAGAAAGGGGGAATCTCCCTAACAGGGGCACAGACAGCAAAAAAAACTGGCAGGAGTTCTAACCCACCTCCACTCTATCCACAACAAGAAGTTTTGCCTTTAGTGATCTCATCACAGCAGTACATTGAGACATTTGGGGGTCACGCAGGACTAGAAGACCCCTCAGTAAGGGGTTCTCTATAATGGAAACCTGATGAAGACTGCCAATCCTAAACTCTCCTTCCATCTGCCCGTCATGCTGATCCTTCACTATGTCTCTTCCCTTATAATTATTCCAGGTCACTGACCCGGGGCCACCAATAGGGGGGGTACAACCGGGCCTTCTGTACACAGGCGGATGGAGAATTGGGGAAGGGGGTCGGTAAATACCGTATTTAATCGGCGTATAACACGCACCTTCATTTTAAGAGGGAAGTTTTAGGGAAAAAACTAAAATTTTAAATAAAGTATTTTGAAGCAAAATAAGGGTCAGTGCCCATCAATGCAACCTCATCAGTACCCATCAATGCAACCTTATCAGTGCCCATCAATGCAACCTTATCAGTGCCCATCATTGCAACCTCATCAGTGCCCATCAATGCAACCTTATCAGTGCCCATCAATGCAACCTTATCAGTGCCCATCAATGCAACCTCATCAGTGCCCATCAATGCAACCTTATCAGTGCCCATCAATGCAACCTTATCAGTGCCCATCAATGCAACCTCATCAGTGCCCATCAATGCAACCTCATCAGTGCCCATCACAGCAGTCTGATCAGTGCCCATCTGCAGAGAGCCGGATCTCCTGTGTACTCGGCTCGGCTCGCGGTCACGCCCAGTCCCGCCCCTTGGCTCGGCTCCTACGATGGACATAACACCGGTCCAATGCCGGGACGTCAATAATAGGAGCCGTCCAGGGGGCGTGACTGGGCGTGACTCTGAGTCGAGTACACAGGAGATCCGGCTCTGTCTATTTCGGCAGCGCTCGTTCCCTCCTTCCCCTGGGAGTCAGCCCTATATCGGCGTATAACACGCACACATGATTTTCCTCCTATTTTAAGAGGGGAAAAGTGCATGTTATACGCCGATATATACGGTTTGTCATTTACCGGCCCCTTCCGTTTGTGAATTGGACACAGTGGGAGATCGGTACAGATCACTCCTGTGTCCATTCTTTACTGAGCATAGGAAATTGTGTTTAGGATGATTCAGTTTATGAATGGGGAGGAGCCTCTGTCTTCTGTTCATTCGTCTGCAGTGCAGCTGAGGCTGCAGAGAAAGGAAATGAAGAATCTGTGTCCTCGATTCCTTTCTCTGTCTCAAAGGTGACATGTCAGTGGTCTGTTTAGACCCCCGATATTTCATCCATATTTCAGCCCGCTGTCGGCCGATGTCACAAAGCTGGTCCAGACTCGGGCAAGATGGCGACCATATGGTCGGGGTCTGCCCTCATGCCTGGAACGACACCCAGCTCGGCGCCTCAGCGAGCTGCCCATTCCGCAGCCCAGCACTCCAGTGAGTGAGGGGGAGGGGGACAGAGCAGAAAGCTGGTGACTGACAGCAGCTCTCTACTCAGGGAGCTGTGAGAAATGAGTGATCAGCAGTCTTTGATCGCTCAGTTCTTAGTCTTGGATCTGGTGGGGGACCGATGCAGCATCCACCCAATAGGTAAGTATGATTAAAAAAGAAGTCTCTTTCAAACACATTGTATCTTCCAAACAGGGAGCAGCGTGTCCGTGGAACAACGCCACGTTTGGGCTCTGTTCACACCCGAGTGTATTGGAATCGCAGGCAGAATCGTGCGATTCCAGAATCATGACAAAATGTTCAATGCGCTTGAGGTGCCTTTATTTCTTGATGGCACCCCAAACATGACGCCACTCGGGAGCGCGCCCACACAGGTGCTCCGAGGGAGAGCGGCTCTCTGTGGGGGGCACTGGAGAAGAGGAGGAGCCAGGAGAGCCGCTAGGGGACCCCAGAAGAGGAGGTTTGGGGTCACTCTGTGCAAAACCAACTACATTGAGGAGGAAAGTATGACATGTTTATTATTTAAAAAAAAAAACTTTTACAACCCCTTTAAACCATTTATTTTCATGGACTTCTGGATTGGACAATTATGACAAGTAGCTTTCATCTACCAGCGAATCCATGGAATCTATTTGGAGGGAAGTACCGGTCTTCATAAATGAACTTGATTTGTTAATGAAATTCATTTCATTCCATTTCTCATCAAAAGCAAGAAAAAAAAACCCATAAATGTTGTCAGAAATGACGTCACACATTATGATATCAGACATTCGTACCCTCTGCAGCTCCTGAAGGGTCTGTGTGTGGGGCGGACCGCCCTGCCACCAGCTGAACCCCAGCGATGAAACCACATCGGTCACCTTCCCCACCCGACTGGTGAGAGCGTCTGCTGCCTCCTGCGCCCCCTCCTCAGAACCTGCGCCCAAACACAAAGGGGGCAGAGGGTCAAACACCGCCACAGGGCTCTGCTACTCCGCCACACAGCCAACTCCAATTATAGGCAAGCAAACCACACACCCTTCATCCTCCGGATCTGCCCCACACATGTGGTGACACAACGAGAAATGGAAAGGAATGTTGAGACGCTTTAAGGGCTTTAAGGGCTGTCTGGTTCACATGGAACTGGGATTAGACGGAAAGGAATTCTATAGGAAACCAGACGGGACGGATTATTATTGGATTGGGACTGGTCACGTTTGGTCGCACCTCGATCCCTCACTGGGAACAGGGCAATGGGGGGGATTTACTAAAGGTAGACTGTGCAAAGGTACTATTTCCCCTGCTGTAGCAAATTGGATCCTGCTTTTCTGGGGATTTTTTGCCTTCCTCTGGATCAACTGTGTGTATAGGATTGGGTATATGGGATTGTATGGTATTTTTTATTTTATTTATTTTTTATGGTTGAACTAGATGGATTTGTGTCTTTTTTCAACCTAACTATGTAACTATGTGCACTTTGCAAGGGCTTTTTCTCTGGAACTCAGTAAATGAGGTGAAGCTTCACTTTGTAAACAATCAGGTGCAAGGGAAAAAAATGCATTGTTGCTTGCACATGATTGGATGATGGAAGACAGCAGAGCTTCCCCTCATTTACTAAACTCTCATTTACAAAGTGCACAGTCGATTTGTCTTTAGTAAATCAAGCCCCTAGATCCCTCACTGAGAATGGGGCAATGGAGTTGGTTTACTAAAGGGCAGTTGCTCAAGAGCTTATTAAATGAGGGTCTCAGACAAAAATGGCGCCGGTTGGACATTTTCACTTAGGGGTGTACTGACTTTTGTTGCCAGCGGTTTAGACATTAATGGCTGTGTGTTGAGTTATTTTGAGGGGACAGCAAATTTACACTGTTATACAAGCTGTACACTCACTACTTTACATTGTAGACAAGTGTCATTTCTTCAGTGTTGTCACATGAAAAGAGAGAAGAAAAGATTTACACAAATGTCACTGAGGGGTGTACTTACTTTTGTCAGATACTGTATATATACACACATATATGCAAACATACATACATACAATGGGATTCCCAGTTCTCCCTCTTACCCACATCTCCGACCATGGTGTGCAGGTTATCTCTGTACTGTGTGGGTACAAAATTCCTCAGCTTCTCCAGACGGGAATTTTCCCTGGAAATCACAGCGACCTGGAACCCTGCGACACAAAAATCCCCATAATCCCATTTACTGTATATGTGTGTTACTGCACCACCTTCCTCTGGATCTTCATCCACAACTGTCCATCTAGATCAGCCGTTCTCAACCTGAGTTCCTCCAGAGTCTTCTATAGGGTTCCATGAACAGTGGCTGGTGGACCTCCCATTTGATGGCGCCTGCGGAGTTCTTGGGTCAATGTCACTTAGCAGAGCCGGCTGCATGACACCAACACTCCTATTACCACGTCTGTAAGAATCAAATTCTGACCACCACTGTGAAAGGGGTAATTCTTCCCACTGACCCCCAAGGAATTGGTTTTAGAAGGAGTTCCTTGAGATCTGGAATTTATTTTGAGGTCCCCCCCCAAGGAAAAAAAGGGTTGAGAAATGCCGGTCTAGATATATATAAATAACGTCTTTAATTGCATCCTGTAAATTCTTTTGAATCTCATGTATAATTAATTTGATTTACATGAGTTTAGCAAGTCCCCCCCTCCTCTGCCTTCTATTGAACATCACTCTGTGTCCCTCATCCTTCCACAACTGTCCATCTAGATCTGTCCCCTTAAACTGTTTCCATTTCTTTTCATTCCACCCTTTAACTTCTTGTGAATCTCAAGTATAATTCTATTTCCACTCCTGAGGACGTCACCCACCATTGCTCAATTTATATCAATGAATCCCACTTGTGTGCTTCAAAACATCTCCCACCCGCCACTCCGTGTCCCTCTTCCTTCCTCAAATGTCCATCTAGATCAGCTGTTTCCTTTAACCCTTTCCATTGCAAATTATTTCACCCTTTGAATTCCTGAGAATCTCTCGAGTAAGTAATTCTATTTCATGAAGACATCATCCACCTGTCGTTCTCTTGATTTATGTCAATTAAACCCGATTGTTCAAGACATCTCCCCCCACCTCTGGACTGGGATCACTCTGAGTCCATTCTTCTTTCCTCAACTGTCCATCTAGATCAGTCGCATGTAACGGTTTCCATTGCAGTTTATTGTCCCCCTTTAAATTCTTGGGAATCTCAATAACATTTTTATTTCTGTTCATGAAGACGTCGCCCTCCTGCTCCTCTCGATCTATGTAAGATAACGACATTTCTGTGAATCAAGAGATCTCTTACCTGCCTATCAGATCACTCGGTGTCCCTCTTCTTTCCTCAACTGTCCATTTAGATCTGTTCCTGTCTATCTAGACATGTTTCCTTTTGCAATTTATTGCACTCTTTAAATTCTTGAGAATCTCAAGTATAATTCTATTTCTGTTGATGAAGAGAACACCCACCTGCCTTTCACTGGACTTATTTCAATTGATACCATTTGTATGCATCAAGACAATCCCCACCTACCTTCCTCTGGACTCGGATCGCTCTGTGTCCTTCTTTCCCCAACTGTCCATCTAGATCTGTTCCTTATACTTGTTTCTATTGCAGTTTAGTGCACCTTGCAAATTCTTGTAAATGATAAATATAATTTTATTTATGTGTCCTAAGATCCCCTCCTCCACCCTCCTTCCCTCTGGACCCACACCACTGTCTCTCCATGGTCCTTACACAACTGTCCCTCTACATATGTATGGGGTGGATTTACTAAAGGCAAATAGACTGCACACTGCAAACTTGCTCCAGAGTAAATGAGGTAAAACTTTACTTTGCACATGCAAGGAAAATAAAAAACAGCATTTTTGCTTGTACATGATTGGATGATAGAAATCAGCAGAGCTTCCCCTCAGATCTAGAGCAAATGCACTTACAGTGGACAGTATATTTGCCTTTAGTAAATCAACCTCACAGTGTCCCTTTAAGCTGGGTCTATTAAACCTCATTGCGCCTTGTAAATCATAAATATAATTCTATTTTATGTACACCAAGTCCCCAACCCACCCAACCCCCACACATTCCTTGGGACTCACATCACTCGACATCCCTGGTCCTTACACAACTGTCCCTCTACATATGTATGGGTCCCTTTTTAGTTGGCTCCATTGGACTTTTTTGCATTCAATAAATTCTTGTAAATCTTAAATATAATTCTGTGTATATGCACTAAGACCCCCCCCTCCCCCCCTCCCTTCCTCTGGACTCACATCGCTCTCTGTCCCTGGTCCTTACACCGCAGTCCCTCTACATATGTATATGTCCCTTTTCACTGTGTTCATTGAACTGTATGACCTCTCCCACTCCCATCACATCACTCTCTATCCCTGGAACAGAGAATCTTCCGATCAGCAGCACACCCACACAGAAAGTAAGTATAAAGTCTTTATTGAAGCATCAATATTTAAAGCACTGGATGGGTACAGGCAGGGGAAATGCAGGTAGGTTGACGCGTTTCACACTATGGAAGTGATTTGTCAGAAATTAATAAATATTTATGCTTCAATAAAGACTTGTGCGCCCCACCTCACAGAGCAGCATTGGAGGGTTACCGATTGCATGACCTGTGAGCAGCGATCTCTTTTCTCTACTCTTTGTCCCTGGTCCTTTCACTACCGTCCCTCTACATATGTATGGGTCCCTTTTAGTTGTCTCCATCGCACTTTATTGCATCCTGTGAATTCCTGCGAATCGCACTTTCACAGATTAGTATTCAGGAAAAGTTTTGATGTTGCCTAAAGCGATCAATGAGATGTAGATCTCCACTTTTCCTTCTATCTCCAGATGTAGGAGGCTATAGGGAGCACGGCTGTATGATCACTTGTGCTGGTGTTGTAGGTGTCTGTAGATTGTATATAGGTATATGTAGGTGTCTGTAGGTGTCTGTAGATTGTATATAGGTGTATGTAGGTAGTAGGTGTCTGTAGGTGTCTGTAGATTTATATAGGTGTCTGTAGGTGGTAGATGTCTGTAGGTGTCTGTAGATTGTATATAGGTGTCTGTAGGTGGTAGATGTCTGTAGGTGTATGAAGATGTCTGTAGGTGTATGTAGGTGTATGAAGATGTCTGTAGGTGTATGAAGATGTCTGTAGGTGTATGAAGATGTCTGTAGGTGTATGTAGATGTCTGTAGGTGTATGTAGATGTCTGTAGATGTCTGTAGGTGTATGAAGATGTCTGTAGGTGTATGTAGATGTCTGTAGATGTCTGTAGGTGTATGAAGATGTCTGTAGGTGTATGAAGATGTCTGTAGGTGTATGTAGATGTCTGTAGGTGTATGAAGATGTCTGTAGGTGTATGTAGGTGTATGTAGATGTCTGTAGATGTCTGTAGATGTCTGAAGGTGTCTGTAGGTAGGTGTCTGTAGGTAGGTGTCTGTAGGTGGTAGATGTCTGTAGATGTCTGTAGGTGTATGAAGATGTCTGTAGGTGTATGAAGATGTCTGTAGGTGTATGTAGATGTCTGTAGGTGTATGAAGATGTCTGTAGGTGTATGAAGATGTCTGTAGGTGTATGTAGATGTCTGAAGATGTCTGTAGGTGTATGAAGATTGTATATAGGTGTCTGTAGGTGGTAGATGTCTGTAGATGTCTGTAGGTTTATGTAGATGTCTGTAGGTGTATGAAGATGTCTGTAGGTGTATGTAGATGTCTGTAGGTGTATGTAGATGTCTGTAGGTGTATGTAGATGTCTGTAGGTGTATGTAGATGTCTGTAGATGTCTGAAGATGTCTGTAGATGTCTGTAGGTGTATGAAGATGTCTGTAGGTGTATGAAGATGTCTGTAGGTGTATCTTTTTGTATATAAAATGTTTGTGGGATAAAGTAAGGATGGGTAAGGAAGGGTAACTTCGGCTCTACATCTGCCACCTCTTCCCATCACTAAGTTGGGATTGGATCATACCATAATGACAAGGCTCAGGGGTCACCCCTGCTGGCAATTCTCCTATTAGCGCCATCACCTGAACAGAACAATAACCCGATTCCCAAATATTACCTTTTTCCAGGAGACATTTCACTATTCCGGATCCAACAGTGCCGGCTCCACCCAGAACCAAAACCAGCCTGTGTGCGTTGGACATGATGACCGGGCAGGACGTCCGGTGAAGACAAGCTAGGTGAGACTCCGAGGGGACAAAGATAAGAGTTTGGAATCAGGATTTCAGATCCAATATTAATAGCAAGCTGCTTATGGTCCCTCCCTGAAATCCCTCATACCTCCCCAACGCCCCCCCCCCCCCCAAACTAGACAAATCCCACCCTCCGACCCATCCTTCTCCTAACTCTGTAGATGCCTTGCCAATGGAATTATTACAGCCATGCCTAAATACTTAGGTGTGGTGAAGGACTAATTGAAAAGCTCTTTGGGTCAGTGTCTTTATAGTCTTGATAAATTCAGCAGGACAGACATCTGGATTTGGATTGTTAAGGAAAATGTTTATATCACAAGAAGGGGACATTTCGAGCATTGAAGGGTGTGCTGTACATAATTCCTGCCAGGACGCAACAAGTAATAAATATTTTATTGATGCCCCCATAGGAAACAACAAGGCAAACAAATAGTGCCCTCAGCTTTTGTTGTCAATGTGCGCCCTCTGCTGGCTGATCTTCAGTGCAACACTTCATTATCATTATCACCAATTCCTCAGATCCCTGGTGCCTCTGCGGCCCTTTGGCACTTATTGTGCAGCCCCTTTGGAACTTGTTGTGCGGCCGCTTTGGAACTTATTCTGCGCCCCCTTTGGCACTTTAAGCGCTCCCTTTGGCACTTATTAAGCGGACCCTTTGACACACTTGCAGACATTGGTCTTTTTTTCCTGGCTCAGGTTCTTACACAGGCCAGTGAAATAAAAACATTCTTTAGACTGCATTCTAGAAGTACAGTGGCTTTTTTTCCCCACAATATCTTAGGATTGTCTATAAATTGTGAAAAGAAAGAAGCACACAAGCGCAAACCCTATAGTATAGCATTAATATCATAAGAGGTTTATTAAATGGTTAAAAATGCACTTACAAAAGACCCATGTGCTGAGCGTTTTACAAACTGGGTTGCCAAAGGACCAGAAGTAGCAGAGAAGTAACCAGAGGCTCCAGGCTTGGCCACCGGCACGAGGATGGAGAGCGCAGCGATGGTAGGAGCTGCCCAACATCACTAGGTGTAGCACATGCGCATTACACAGGGACGTGCTTCGAAGCTTGACAGCTTCTTTATCAGCCTCAGAACACTTTGCTGTGTAATGCACAGGGGCTACGCCTGGTGACATCAGGTTTGAGGAAACCAGCATCGGCTTCTCCTGCAGATTAGCGGCTTCTGCCATCTCTGCACGTTCCATCCCCATGGCGGTGGCCAAGCCTGGATCCTCTGGTTTATCGGCGTAGAACACGCATATTAATTTTAAGAGGGAAGTTTCAGGAAAAAAAAAAAAACTTACATTTTAAATAAGGAACTTTGAAGCAAAATAAGGGTCAGTGCCCAACTGCAGCCTCATCAGTCCACATCAATGCAGCAGCCTCACCATTGCCATCAATGCAGCAGCCTCACCATTGCCATCAATGCAGCAGCCTCACCATTGCCATCAGTGCAGAAGCCTCACCATTGCCATCAGTGCAGCAGCCTCACCATTGCCATCAGTGCAGCAGCCTCACCATTGCCATCTGCAGCCTAGAGGGGACAGGTAGGGGGCTGGACGAGCGCCGACAGATCACATACAGTGAGAATTTCCTATGATAGACAGAACAGTGGTCCAATGGCGGCCCAGGAGATGGGACTTCCTATTACAGAGGCCGCCAAGTAAGCAGGAGATTCTCACTGCATGTAATCTGACGGCGCTCGTCCTGCCCCCCCAGGAAGCTAAAATTGAAGTATTGGTGTATAAAATGCACACGCTATTTGCACCCGATTTTCATGGGGAAAAAGTGAGTGTTATACGCCAATAAATACAGTATTAAATGCAGCGTTACGGAATCATGAAAAAAAAAATGGGGAGGTGATGGGGTGACGGCACCAAATGCAAATACCTAAATGTTCTAATGCTGCACCTAAAATTAGTAATAACTCATAAAATAATAATTATAAAGGGCGCAATTAGACAAATAATAATAAAATATTAATACCTGGTGTGTTATACAATTAATAAAGTGCACAATGAATCAATAAATCTGAAACGTCCATAACAACCCCTATGGTCCTCTATATATGCTCCAACACCGTGCTTCTAAAGTGCAATGTGCTCCAAGATCTCAAATACAACGGTGCTTCACAGTGATAATGAAATGCACTCACCAGATCGCCTCGGCCACCAGGTGACCATTAAGCTGTATTATAGGAAACTCCTCATTTCATTGATTTAACCCCTTCAAGAATCTCATCACAATCAATCATCCGTATGCGGGAGAACCCGGATCAAAATCCAATATGTAATGGTATACGAACGTGACTTTCTTCAAACTTATGTATCCTCTATGGCAGGGATATGCAATTAGCGGACCTCCAGCTGTTGCAGAACTACAAGTCCCATTAGGCATAGCAAGACTCTGACAGCCACAAGCATGACACCCAGAGGCAGAGGCATGATGGGACTTGTAGTTTTGCAACAGCTGGAGCTCCGCTAATTGCATATCCCTGCTCTATGGCCTACATCCAACTTCCATCATAAGATTCTGTGGAATCGGCTCCATCACAAAGCCACAGAAGGCAGGAATACTGTAATATTGCTTTAATTTCTTAAAAGTTTAGCACTCACATAGTCCAGTACTGGGTACAGCAGACTTAAAAAACAAGGGAAAGCAGAATCCGATCCGTCACCGCAGTGTGATTCGCGGCTCAGCTACCGGAGTGGAGGGCTCCTGTTAATGTGCGTGTCAGGCCTCGCTTCAATGCATTTCACACTCAAGCGTGCGTCATCAGGAAGTAGGGCTTCACCTCATCAAATCAGAGAATTATTAACATTTATTGAGGAAAATGCAAGGCCTTCTGCGAATGGAGCCCAGGCTGAGCAAGCACCCCCCCCCCCCCCCCCCGTGTTCATTATGCAGCAGTGCAGTCACTCAGCACGGGGCCCAGAAGACAATGAGGATCACTATAGTAGCAGTGGCTGCTGCAGCGATGGTCAGCGACAGGGCAGTGCAGCCGGCCCCTCCTGTACTGGGCCCCATCAGTTCAAAAGGGGGGCCCAGGCACCTGCAGGAGGGCCGGCTTATTGCAGACACCAATCCTCTATTGCCTCCCCCTGCAGCGCTGCCAGCTTCTCCTCTCTCTGCCTTCCCTGCAGGGGGATTGGTTCTAGTACATGCACCGCTTCCATCTGCTGTCTGGGCCATCCCCCTACGCCCCTCCCCCACCACTGCTGGCTTTCCTCCTCTCCTGCCAATAGCTGCTTCTGGCACACAGGAGGGGGGGGGGGGGGGGGGGTTCAGCATGAAGAAAATATAAAATTTCCTTTCCTGAATGAACTCAGTGAGTGATCGGCACCAATCACTCCTGTGATTGCGCCGCTGAGACAAATCGCCCGCAGAACAAAACGGATCCCGGGTGTTATGGTAGCTAGCTGCTGCCATAACAACGGTATTTAGCGTCAAAGTAGTAACGTAAATGCACTGTGGGCTGTCATCAAGCGGTTAGCAAAAAATAAAACCTCCAGTGGTGACTAGTGATGTAGTGACTGGGGCTCTCCAACTGAAACGCGTCAGTTCCTTGTTTTCCTACATGTGCCAATAAATTCTTATGGATTGGAGTCGCCGGATATTTTTCTATTTTGTCCAGTGGTGACTAAATACCACCAAAAGGAAGATCTATGTGTGAAAAAAATAAAATAAAAACGTCATCTGGGTACAGTGTTACATGACCGCACAAATGTCATTCAAACAGCACTGAAAGGTGAGAATTGGCCTGGGCGGGAAGGGCGGGAGGGGGTAAGTGCCGGGTATTGAAGGGGGTTAATAACTGCTGGGGGGGGGGGGGGGTTATATTTTCTGTAGAAAATGTATCAGAGGAGAAGGTCCCAGGCAGAACTTCGCAGTTGCCCAGAACAATAAAGATACATTTGCATTGGATTTAAGGCTTCATTCACATAATGGCGTTCTGGATTGCGGGCGGGATCGGAACTTCTTTTTGGGCAACAGGCGTCCTGCGATTCTGCTTGCGCGATTCGTCCTGGGACAATCGTGGCAAAAATCGCGCTGCGATTCGGGTGCCGTAGAAAGTTACGGGGATTTCAAGGGCGTCCTGCGGTTTGCGGCAATTCGGAATCGCGATCTGCAACGCCATAGTGTGAACGGAGCGCCACTTTTTTTTATTTTTCAGGTTCACTTAAAGCCCATCCCCCCCAGTTATCAGGCTAACACAAATTCCCACTTTGTCCAAACACAAAAAACAAATTTCGGTTTCCAAAAATTTATTTTTATTATGGGGGGGGGGGGAGGGGGGGTTACGGACATTCTCAGCACTGAGCAGTCCTGGTGAGATTCTGGCTTCCCTGATCAGGACTGCACAGCACATTCTTCATTCTTCTCCCGGCACGGGACAACACCCCATCCCGATCCATCCATCCATCCGCATACACACGAGGGACAAGTGTAGGGAACGCCATTCTTTGGTTAGCTCTCCATGAGCAGAGGAGGCAGAAGCAGGGGATCCAATGCTGCACCTTCCCCAAGGAATCCAACATAAAGCTCAACAACGTATGGTAGTTGATTGCAGGGACTTTGGTGGGCATCAGAAATAGTCACAGATCCCCCCCTATGAATATCCGTCCTTACAGAGGGTAGCGACCCCAGCGTCCCACATTCTCACAGTCCTTATCAGGGGGGACCAGAAGGACTCGGCCCCCAGATGAAACGTTGTCATTGGTATTCTGCCATTAACAGTCCTCTTACTGCAGAGACATCTTCCAGACATCATCTAGACAGTCCTCATCCACACTGCAGAGCCCCGCTAGCAGCGCTGGAAAACATGGCCGCTCCACTCTTCTTCACAAGTATGTCCTTTCACGGTTTGCAGCGTTTGGCCTGGAACTCCGCCCCGGCGCTGCTCACTCTCTTGTTTCTGTGATGCGGGAACGTCGGCATCAGTTGCGGCTCACAAGCTGGGAAGAACAAAAAAAAAAAGTTATGACAAGATTTGTTACCCCAACACTGAATATTCCTGATATGTGGCTGCTGTCCCATGTACTGGTATGAAGAAGCTCCCTGTTCTCTTTGTATTGCTTCCTTTGTGTGAAATCCCTGGTGTCCCTGCCCATCCCTCTGCTTTCCTATTAAAAACTGACCACACTAAGCAGAAGAGCACACCGTGGTCAGTTCTCTAGCTATGCTGGAAACTCAGCTGGCTCTCCTCCAATGATCAGACTTGTCCTGCACAGCCATTCACCGGGAAGATCAGTGTACTGCTTACCATACCTTGTTCTATACAGTATCTCTATGTAGAGGCAAGGCTTTGCTTCCTTGTGTCAGAGGTGCCCCCCTGATGACTGGTGGTGTAATGATAGCGGATAGGATGATAGTGGAGGAAGCACAAAGCCACAGAATAAATGAAGCACAAGCAGGGATATTCTTGCACTTCAGGTCTCTAGGTACAGCTTCCCCTCCAGCAAGGAGAACAGTGAGCAGAACAGTAGTGACATCCCCAAATCTCACTCCGAACCCCTGAAACATGCAGTCAGAGGCAGCACTGATACTGAAGATATACAGCTATGAGGGTGTAAGGCATAGGAGTGCCTAGTACCCTCCATACCAGGAATTGCTCTGCTTTATTATCAGGAGGAACTTGTCAGGGCAGTGCTCAGATACAATAAGGCCCCTTTCACACTACTGCGACTTCAAAGTCACGCGATTTTGCCGTGATTTCACGGCCGCAAGTTTTGACGCAATTTCAGGGAATGCTTGTGTAAACGTCTGTCAACTCGCATCAAAGTCGGACCAAAGTAGTGCAGAGACTACTTTGAAGTCCCACAGATACGAATGGTACTCATTGGAAATCATGGGGGGGGGGGTACGAATTGTCATGTGACTTTGCAGTCCCGAATCGCAGGACAATTCGCACAAGTGTGAAAGGGGCCTAAGCATTTCTAAAGGTTTCCTATAAAAGAGCAAATCTTTATATATCGGCATTCAGGTCCTGCAGGGTGAAGGTCCGCTCCAAGTTGCACATGGCAGTAAATACGATCTACCCCGACACTGAAGGAGTGTATGTGGCTGGAATACTTACGAAGAGGCTTCTCCTTGAAGTAAGAGCTGGCCAGACTGTCCTCAGCTGTGGCTCTGAGAAGGGAGGAGAGAGAAGAATGCTCAGTATTAGACGTTTAGGACTTGGCATGAAAACCTTCCACCCCCTCCCCCCTCCCCTCCCACCTTACCTCTTTTTTGGGTCATACATGAAGAGGAAGTTGAGCAGGCGCAGGCCGGCCTCTGACAGCCAGGGGAACTTGTGTTTCAGGTTGTTGTACGGCTGTTTGCGGACCGTGTACTGACCAACCAGAGGCAGCTTAGAAAAACCCTGCAATGAGAACAAAGACATGGAGAAGAGAACATCAGCAAACCTCAGGAGGAACAACAGATTTATTATTTTATTTTTCTCTCCACAGTTTCAGATTTCTAAAACCAACAGCAGGGTGTCTTCCCTTACCTCTGGTAGCCTGAACCCCAATCTAAGGTTTAGTTTTTAGTATGCTTCCTTTTTTGTACTATATTTTCCTAGAATGTAAGCTCTCAGGATCAGGGCCCTCCGATTCCTCCTGTACTGAATTGTATTTGTACTGTCTGCCCTCATCATGTAAAGCACTGGGCAAATTGTTGGTGCTATATAAACCCTGAATAATAATAATAATAATAATAATATTATATAAATCCTGTATAATAATAATAAATAATATTATATAAATCCTGTACAATAATAATAAATATTATATAAATCCCATATAATAATAATAAATATTATATAAATCCCGTAAAATAATAATAATAAATATTATATAAATCCCGTAAAATAATAATAATAATAAATATTATATGAATCCTGTATAATAATAATAATAATAATTATATAAATCCCGTATAATAATACATTTTCTTTTATTTATTTTTTTTGTAGGCTGCTTCTTGGGGGTTCCTTTTAAATATTTTTGAACACCTTTTTTGTGCACGATACCATTGGGAGAAAACACATTGGTTTTATCAAGGTACTATTACCTCAAGCTGGGTTCACATATGAGCCGCGTGCGGCTCCCACCAGGGGTCCGGTGCGTCCCTGTTCACCGTTTCAGGTCCGATTTCACCCCGAATTTTGGGCTGAATTCAGACCTGAAACGGACCAAAAGACGCACAGGGTTCTTGTACAAAATTCACCGGAGCCGCAGCGGACATATGTGAACCGGCTCCAAAGAGAGCCGGTCAAAATCTCCTGCTATTGCGAATTGGATGCAGAGAACCTGCATTAATTCCGTTCCCTATGGGGGTCTGTAGTAAAGCATTGATTGTTTATATAATCTGAAAGTTGGGGAAAGATTGGGGATGTGCTATGGGACTTGGGGCTGCTGTCTGTGGGTCCCCAGTTGGTTCTGGCCTATGGACCGGTGTCCTATGATAGACATCAGGCGTCATTGTCAGTATGTGTTCATGCTAGCCCAACCTTGTTTGCAGGGCAGTTTAGTTCCATACAGATGCAACATTTGAGTAGACCGCTATTTTGATACATTTTACATGTAATTTCTACTCCCTTTGCCTATGCAATCTTTTATTGTATGTTTATTATAATAAATTTTATATTTTTTACTATATTACCTGGTCTGCCTTTAAAATCCGGAGGGGTAATACCGTGCCTTACAGCACTAGGTTCTCTTCTGTCTATCATAAAAACAGTCCTCCAATGCCAGCCCAGGAGACGGGACTTCCTATTACAGAGGCCGCCGCGTAAACAGGAGATTCTCACTGTATGTAATCTGACGGCGCTCGTCCCGCCTCCTCCAAGGCTGCCAGAATGATAAATATGGTATATATCTTACCAGTGGGGCCGCATTAAACCGAAACGCGGGCCGCAATTTGGACATGCCTGGCGTAGTCACATGAGACACTGATAACCAATCTGAACGGACTTCTTTTAATGAAATGTGTCTACAGTTGGAAAACAAGTGCCGATCCCATACATACCGGCCAGATGGTCTCATTTGGTGTCCCCAGAAGTTGTATAATAAGATCGATCTGATGGATTTCTGAAGAGCCCGGTAATAATGGCTTGTGAGCCAGAAGCTCAGCAAGGATACAGCCCACAGCCCTGTATGGAAGAAAGAAACCCAATCACCATTACCGAACCACAATGTGGGATCTATAAAATGTCCAGCGGGGGAGGGAACGGTCAGAAGGGGGTTGGAGAGCTTTTTTGTTTATACTGGAACCTAAAATCTTTATTTATAAAGTCAGATTTAAAAAAAAAAAAAAAAGGAAAATTCACCAACAGATTACTCAACTGTAAAGCTGAATTCCAGGAATTCAGCCACTTTGTAAAAGTGAAGACACACTATGAGTCCAAGAAGGTGCCTGACATCTCTTGAACTTATCTCTGATATTTATATCGGACGGGTTTATAGCTCTGCCGGAGAATACACCAGACACTCGGGACTGTGAGAAGAGAGAGAGCCACACAGGAGCAGCTATGCCTGCCCCTCTCCTCTGCTGCCCATTTACAGAAGCATTTGTATTTTGTGAATGAGTTCATATAATACAAAGGCTTCTGTGATTGGAAAGGAGGAGAAGAGGGAGGTGCAGGCTTAGCCGCTGCGCTGATTAGAATGCCAGGCCCCTGGAAACACAGCAATAGCCCTCTTTGTTGGACAAGCAAGTGTGAAGGGGTTATTAGATCAAATTCTTCTACTTTAATACGATATGAGATATCGTTATACTTGGATCCAACCTCCATAACTGCATTGTTGGGTAACTGGTAACCTGAGTCCATATGGGGAGCTGAATGTAAGTTTTTTCATGTTTTTTAATCATGTAATAAAATGATACTTTTTACTAAATTCTCCTCTCGTGTGTGCCCACAAAGTCCACTTATTTTTTTTTGTTTCTCAATCTCAATCCTTTTTCATGTATTTAAAGGTTTCAATCATGTCTCCCCTTTCCCTTCTTTCCAGACTGTACTTATTAAGTTCCTTGGAGGTAGGTGGGTGTAAAAACGGACACAAGTTCACCAAAGAGGTGACTAGAGGGTCAGATTGGGTCAGGCTGAAAAATAAACAGGCGGACCCGATTGGACCGATCGCGCGAAAAGGGAACCAAGGCTGCTTTCACAGTGATGTGCTGTGGTTTACCCGCACTGCGGTTTGCAGCGGTGCCCCTTTCCTGCGGGTTAGCTGCATTTTTCCATTGACTTCTATTATATCCTGCAGGTGTGATGCGGTGAAAGTCCGGTAACAGAAGTCTATGGCTCAGTGCAGGTAACCCGCAGGTGCACCCGTGAATCAGTTTGAAAGCAGCTCAGTAACCGGTGCAGAAGAGATGTGCCCATATACATGATGTGATCTTATAATATAAACTGACCTTTAATAACATTCCATTCAGGAATCACCTTGCAGGTATTTCCGGCAGTTCCTGTCCCAGGCGGAGTGCATTTGGTATCACTTTGCCTGTGACAGGAGTCGGCGATGGCGTGGCGGCCCAGGAACCTCCGCTCTGGCGTGGCGGCCCAGGAACCTCCGCTCTGGCGTGGCGGCCCAGGAACCTCCGCTCTGGGCTTGCCGAGCCGCCATCCCAGAGCAGGAGGCTGCAGGCCACATCAGAGGACACCCCTGTAGTAAAAGATTTGTACACATTTTGTTGATGTCGTCACTCTGGTGTCTTTAGGTATAGAGGGAAACTAACAGCAATAAAAAGCTGACTGGGGTTCCAGTCTTCAGCTTTAAAACATTCTCTACTCTAGAAAAAAGTTGAGGCTTTTGATAGAGACTCCTAAAAAATAGCTGAGCCAAAATTTTGGGCCAATTTCCATGTTGGGGCGTTTCCTGTCGGACGTCCACTAAGAAGTCACATGACCCGACTGCAAGTGCCACTGCCTCATTTTAGACAGAACTCCCCCCCCCTCATATAACAGAAGCTTAGCAGATTGTGAGTTCCCTTTATATTCTCATAGACATATGAAAGTTTAGAGATTTGGGGTCTCACCACATATCGATGGCGGTTGTTTGTGTCGTACTTCCAAACAGCAGCTCAGGCGCTCGATACCTGAAATCAGAGAAGCAGACGCCGGAATGTGAGACGGGAACTGCAAATAATAATAATAATAATAATCAAAACAATTCTGGAATTTAAAGAGTTTGTAAAAAGGTTCAAGTGTTTTTTAAATAACAAACCTGTTATTCTTACCTGCTCTGTGTAATGGTTTTGCACAGAGCAGCCCAGCTCCCTCCTCTTCTTGGGTTCCCCTTTTGGCGCTCCCAGCTCCTCCCCCTTGCTGAGTGCCCCCAGAGCAAGCCTGCTTGCTATGGGGACACTTGTGCGTGCTCGCTCCCAAGCCACCTATGTTTGTGCACAAGGACACAGAGTGCAGCTCGCCCCCCCTCCTCCCTCCTCACTGGTTGTGATTGACTGCAGCAGGAGCCAATGGAGGGAGAGATTTTGCTCTCATGCACCTCACTGGATCAGGATTGGGCTCAGGTGAGTATAAGGAGGGAGGTGTGTGTGTGTGTGTGTGGGGGGGGGGGGCTGCACACAGAGGATCGTTTACCTTTGTGCAGAGAATGCACCTTCAGCCTTTACGAACTCTCTAACCACTTGACTCCTGGGCCAAATCTGGCACTCCTTTCATACAGGTAAAAATCTGATTTTTTTTTGCTAGAAAATGACTTAGAACCCCCAAACATTACATATTTTTTTGAAAGCAGAGACCCTGGAGTATAAAATGGTGGTTGTGCAATCCCCCCCCTTACGATATTTGCTCAGCTTTTTTAAAAAAACACAAACGTTTAGGAAAATATACATTTTTTAGTGCAAACAAACACAATAGAATAACCAATTCTTTGGTAAAATATAAAAGATGGTTATGCTGAGTAATTGATACCAAACATGTCACGCTAGCTCGTGGAACAGCGACAAACTATGGTACCCAAAATCTCCACAGGCGACAATTTAGAGTTAGAGGAGGTCTGGGTGCTAAAATGATTGCTCTCGCTCAGATGTTAAGGATCTCACATGTGTGTGCGGGACCTACGTATGCGTTAACATTTGCGCATAAGCACAGGGGGGGGGGGGGCTTTTAAAAAAATAATTTTATTATTTAAGTTATGTAAAACTTTTATTTTTATTTTTTTACACTATTCCTATATTTTTTTTTAATCAACTTTATTGCTATCACAAGGAATGTTGTTCATCACCCTGTAGAAGTGATTGAGTGGCTGTATAGTCACTTGGATCACTTCTACAGTAAAGCCCATCGCTTGCTGAAGATTTTGATGACCTTACAGGACATGGCTATTGGACAGCCATTGGGCAGGGGTCACCGGCAGCAATGTGCGTACCTGAAGAAGGAACTTCCACTCTTGCAGTCCAGAAGAAGGAAGACTTGGGAGTGTCATGTGACCACAGACTTAAAGGGGTTGTAACTTTTAATGTTTTTCACCTTAATGCAGGGGTCTCAAACTAGTGGCCCTCCAGCTGTTGCGAAACTACAAGTCCCATGAGGCATTGCAAGGCTGACAGTTACAAGCATGACTCACACAGACAGAGGCATGATGGGACTTGTAGTTTCGCAAAAGCTGGAGGGCCACCAGTTTGAGACCCCTGCTTTAATGCATCCTATGCATTAAGGTGAAAAAACACTGCAGTGACCGGCCCCCAGCCACCCGGATTTACTTACCTGAGCCCTGGAACTTCACCCGGCGGGGATGCGCTGTCTCTCTGCCCGGGTCCCGGCTCTTGATTGGATAGATGAGAGCAGCGCAGCCATTGGCTCCCGCTGCCGTCAATCAAATCCAATGACGCGGGTGCTGGGGGGCGGGGGCCGAGTCCATTCATTCGGCGGCTATGGACACCAAATGCTGGACTCGGAAGCGCGCCTGCAAGGTAACCCCCTCCGGAGGAGCGCTTCTCCTAGGGGGTTATCTGATGTGGGGAGGAGCCACGAGAGCCACTGGGGGACCCCAAAAGACGAGGTTCGGGGCCACTCTGTGCAAAACGAGCTGCACAGTGGAGGCAAGTATGATTGTTTTTTTTAAATAACAAACGAAATTCTTACAAATCACCAAGTAAGAATTTGGTTCATTTATATTTAGTACTCTATTGGGGGATTATCTAGAGGGGTGTGGGTAATGTTTAGTTGGGTTGGGTCCCTGGCTGGAGATGAGCTTTAAAAAGAGAAGTATGGGTAAAGCTCTTTTGGCCTTACTCCTCTTGTGGGTCACAGGGGTGCACACACTCTCCTGTCACCCAGAATCAGGCGACTGTGGGCTTAAGCCTGCTGTTGGCCGACATCACAGAACTGCTTCAGACTCTGGAGGGATCCGAACAATGATTTCGGGGTCAACCCAGATACCTGACTGGCAGGCTCTCGGTGTAGCGCTCCCGCCCGAGCTCGGCGCTCCAGTGACCGCCGGAGGGGCAGAGCAGAGAACGGCGACTGACAGTCCGCGCTCTCTGTTCAGAAGTGACCAGATGAGCGATCGGTGGTCATGTGATCGCTCAGTTCTCTGGCTTAGAGCCGGTGTGGAACAGCTGCTGCAGCAGAGAGACAAGTAGATATTTTGCTTTTTTACTATCCCCACACATCTCCTTTGAAGCGGAGGCCCGCCCACCCCTGCAAAAATTAAAAAGCCAGCAGCTACACATATTGTAGCTGCTTAATTTTAATAATAGGAGACTCACCAGTCCTGGAGTCCAGCGCAGCTTGATCTTTCCGTCCGGTGCTGCGGCCACCATTGCGGGTAAGGCAACCCGGCAGTGTAGTCTTTACGGCTTCACGCTGGGAACCCTACTGTGCATGCGCGAGGCTCCGCTCCTCTCTCCTACTGGCCCCGGCGGCAGGGAAGGAGGAGGGAGCCGAGCTGCTGGCACAATTTTGCCACGGCGGACTCCCGGAAGTGGGGACGGGATACCCGACAAAGACAGTATCCGCTCCCCCCCCCCCGAAAGGTGCCAAATGTGGCACCGGAGGGGGAGGAGACAAATGAGCGGAAGTTCACTTTTGGGTGGAACTTTGCTTTAAGCCTATACAGAAATAACACTCAAAGTCTGCACTCCCCGGACATACATTACGCTTTCTTTCACACTGTCAGATCGGATTGTTCGTACTCTGGGCACGATCGCACCAGTTTACCAGCAGAACTCCCAATTAACTCTACGCAGCCTCCAACTCACCAGAGGGTCACAACCTTTGGAGTCATCTGCTTGCAGAACGCTGTTATGCACGAGCGAGACCAAAGTCAGCTGCAAGGAAAAGAAAAAAAACCTAATCAATGAGTTTCGCCAAACAAAGCGATCAGCAAATGATTGAGCAACCAAGAGAAAGCCATCTTTACATTCCCCAAATAACGAATAGAGGTCATGGCTTACCGATCTTCACACTTCCCTTGTCTGTCATCAGTAGGTTGGACACCTTCAGATCTCTGTTAGGAGGGAGAATGTATGAACCCATTAATAAAATAAAAAAGTACACCTAGTTCAACCAATATAAAAATCAATGAATAAATAGAAAACCTCCATAAACCAAAAAACAAAAAAACAAAAACAAAATCCATACAGCTGGTGTCCAAAACGCGGCCCTCCATGTGCGGCCCACAGGCTGTTGGGCATCATGTACAAGCAGAGTGGGGCGCTGGAATACTGTCTGTGCGCTTTTTGTTCTTTTGCTATTCCATGCTGACTATCACTTATATTTTTCTCAGCAATGATAAAGGTAACTAAACTTTAACTATCTCAATCTAAGTGAACCCCTCCCCAATGCCAAGTATACCCCCTACTGATCTTAAAGGGGTTGTAAACCCTCGAGGTTTGCATTCTATTGCAGGAGGTGAAAAACCTCATGTAGTGCAGCAGCCCCCAGAGCCCTGTTTTACTTACCTGCGCCCGGAGCCAAGCACACCCACTCAAGCTGATGTCTCAGATCCCGATTGGATAGATTGATGCAGTGCAGCCGTTGGCTCCTTTCAATCAAATCTATGGCGGTGGCGGGGGGGGGGGGGGGGGGTGGTGTGGCAGAGCCGAGTCCTGCTGTCTGTGTCAATGGACGCTGCAGCAGGACACAGAAGCGTGCCCCGAGGGAGAGCGCTTTTCCAACGGGGCACTCGAGAAGACGAGGAGTACCGCGGAGGGAACCCCAGAAGAGGAGGATCGGGGGCCACTCTGTGCAAAACCAACTGCACAGAGGAGGTAAGTATCACGTTTGTTTTAAAAAAAAATCAATAACAAAAAAAAAAAATGAACCTTTACATATCCTTTAAGTAAACTGTAAGCTCTCATGAGCAAATCCCTCCTAACCATCTTGTATTGAATTGTACCGTCTTCCTTTATTGTGTAAAGCACTGTGCAGTGCAGCATATCCCATTCACTCCCGTCATCACTCCTGTGTACACCCCTATTCATTCCCAACACCTATGTACACCCCACTCATTCAAGGCATTACTCCTTTGTACACCCCTAAATCATTCCCTGCATCTTACAGATGGAAGAGATGATGTAATCCCTAGGTATACATCTATTCATTCCCAACATAACGCCTATGTACACCCCGCTCATTCCAGACATAACACTATATTACACCTCCGCTCATTCCCAACATAACACCTATATACACCTCCGCTCATTCCCAACATAACGCCTATATACACCTCGCTCATTCCCAACATAACGCCTATATACACCTCCGCTCATTCCCAACATAACGCCTATATACACCTCCGCTCATTCCCAACATAACGCCTATATACACCCCCCGCTATTCCCAACATAACGCCTATATACACCCCGCTCATTCCCAACATAACGCCTATATACACCTCCGCTCATTCCCAACATAACGCCTATATACACCCCGCTCATTCCTGACATAACGCCTATATACACCTCCGCTCATTCCAACATAACGCCTATATACACCTCCGCTCATTACCACATAACGCCTATATACACCCCCGCTCATTTCCCAACATAACGCCTATATACACCTCCGCTCATTCCCAACATAACGCCTATATACACCTCCGCTCATTCCAGAATAACGCCTATATACACCTCCGCTCATTCCCAACATAACGCCTATATACACCTCCGCTCATTCCCAACATAACGCCTATATACACCTCCGCTCATTCCAAACATAACGCCTATATACACCTCCGCTCATTCCCAACATAAACGCCTATATACACCTCCGCTCTTCCCAACATAACGCCTATATACACCTCCGCTCATTCCCAACATAACGCCTATATACACCTCCGCTCATTCCCAACATAAACGCCTATATACACCTCGCTCATTCCCAACATAACGCCTATATACACCTCCGCTCATTCCCAACATAACGCCTATATACACCTCCGCTCATTCCCAACATAACGCCTATATACACCTCCGCTCATTCCCAACATAACGC
>JBBDGP010005584.1:0-98716 GCA_037952835.1 Lithobates septentrionalis
CCCTTTACCCACTCATAAAAAGATTTTTATCAGCTAGGGAAAGAGTTACCCCGGTGAAAACCAACAGGTTTCCACCTTGGGACTTGTCCCTTCAGGGCTTTTCTTTTTTTTTTTTTTTTTTTTAAACATTAGGTGCTGGAACGCAACCACGACCCCCCCCCCCCCCCCAAAACCGCTCCTCTACACACACCCTCCAAATCACATCAAATAGTGGGTGTGGTCAGTTACATTTTACAAACCGTAGGAGGGTCTTAAAGGTCATTAAAGTGGTGTTCCGGCCGAAATTCTACTTTTTTAAATAAAAATACCCCTATAATACACAAGCTTAATGTATTCTAGTAAAGTTAGTCTGTAAACTAAGGTCTGTCTTGTTAGTTTATAGCAGTAGTTTGTTATTTTATAAACTTACAGCAGGCCGTGGCCATCTTAAGTGTGGGCATCTGAAGCCAGACTGTATTTCTTCCTGGATCTCATCCTTGCAGATCTCGCACATGCTCAGTGCAGCACAAGCAGTGTAATAGGTTTCAGGTCAGGTTTCCATAGCAACGGCAGTTTCAGAGGAAGTTGCCGCCCCTTCCCAGAAGGCATTTCAAACAGGAAATGATGCGATGAGCCGCGGCCAGGGAGGAGGAAGTGAAAAATGAATACAGCAGATATACAGGAGGTGCTGAGAAAAAAAATAAAAAAATATCCAATTCGTTTACAGTGCGCAGTTTAGTGAGGGATGCTGAAGAGTTGTAAAAGTGGGTGGAACTCCACTTTAAATACCAAGAGTGCAGAGCTGTCACTTGTAAACACAGAAACCGGACTTTTGTGTTTACAAGTGATAGTGGTGGGCAGGGAGCAGAGGGTCTGAGCCAGAGGTGGTGGAACTGAGTTCCACCAAGTCCCCCTGCAAAAAAAGCCCTGCTAGTATTAGATGCCCCTAACTAAAGCAGGCCATACACCGTTGAATTTCGAACAGATTTTCTTTTCAAAATCAGAATGTTCGTTTTTTTTGTGATCCGATGGCGCCACCATTGATTTTTGAAATTCGGCCGACCAAGCCTTCAATTTCACCTCCATGTTGTTACAGAAAAGAATTTTCGTGGTCCCTTCCCTTCCTCAGTATGGAGACGAGTGAGGCTAAGATGGCCCCCACCCGTCTCCATACCATAGGACAGCCGGAGCGACGTCATTACGTCAGCTCCGCCCACTTCTCTTAAAGGCACAATTTTTTTTGTGTCATTTTTTTAAACGACTTTTTTTTTTTTTTTTTTTTTTTTTGCATTTTAGTGTAAATATGAGATCTGAGGACTTTTTGACCCCCCCAGATCTCATATATAAGAGGACCTGTCTTGCTTTTTTCTATTACAAGGGATGTTTACATCCCTTGTAATAGGAATAAAAGTGATCCAAATTTTTTTTTTTTAAAAACAGTAAAAAAAATAAATAAAATAAAGTAAAATAAATAATAAAAAAAAAATAATTTTTTTTTAAAGCGCCCTGTCCCGACGAGCTTGCGCGCAGAAGCGAACGCATACGTGAGTAGCACCCGCATATGAAAACGGTGGTCAAACCACACATGTGAGGTATCGCCGCGACCGGTAGAGTGAGAGCAATAATTCTAGCCCTAGACCTCCTCTGTAACGCAAAACATGCAACCTGTAGAATTTTTTAAACGTCGCCTATGGAGATTTTTAAGGGTAAAAGTTTGACGCCATTCCACGAGCGGGCGCAATTTTGAAGCGTGACATGTTGGGTATCAATTTATTTGGCGTAACATTATATTTCACAATATAAAAAATAATTGGGCTAACTTTACTGTTGTCTTATTTTTTTTAATCAAAAAAGTGAATTTTTTCCAAAAAAAAGTGCGCTTAGAAGACCGCTGCGCAAATATGGTGCAAAAAAAAGTATTGCAATGACCGCTATTTTTTTCTCTAGGGTGTTAGAACCCCCAAACATTATATATTGTTTTTTTTCTAAGTAATTTTCTAGCAAAAAAAACTGTTTTAAACATGTAAACACCTAAAATCCAAAACGAGGCTGGTCTTAAAGTGGTTAACGGTGCGAAATTCATACGAAAATTCTTACGAAATTCGAACCGTGTATGGCCGGCATTAGGGACCTTTTTGAGCCGGCGGCTCAAGTTTTCAGTTCATTTTCTTTCCCTTTTTAAAATGGTTTTCCTTCTGGCGATCGCGACAGCCAGAAGAGTTGGCGATCTACAGGCTCTGACGATTAAAGAGCCCTTTTTGTTGCTCCTGGAGGATAGGCTAATCCTCAGACAGGATCCTTTATATTTGCCAAAAGTGACCTCGGATTTTCACAGGTCACAGAAGTTCCCTCTTTTTGGTCAGAATCCTAAAAACGATAAGGAAGAAAAGTTTCATTTATTAGATGTTAGAAGATGTCTATTGGTCTATTTAGAAGGAATCATTTGATTAACCACTTGCTTACTGGGCACTTAAACCCCCCTCCTATCCAGACCAATTTTCAGCTTTCAGCGCTATCGCACTTTGAATGACAATTGCGCGGTCATACAACACTGTACCCAAATGAAATTTTTATCATTTTTTCACCACAAATAGAGCTTTCTTTTGGTGTTATTTGATCACCTCTGCGTTTTTTACTTTTTATTAAAAAAATTTAAAAAACTGAATTTTTTTTTTTAAAAAAATGTTAATTTTTTTATATTTTGTTATAAAAAATTTTAAACGGGTAATTTTTCTCCTTCATTGATGTACGCTGATGAGGCGGCAGTGATGGGCACTGATGGGTGGCAGTGATGGGCAGCACTGGCAGGTGGCACTGATTGGCACTACAGGTGGGCATTGATAGGTGGCACTTGTGGGCACTGTTAGGTGGCACTGTGGGCACTATTAGGTGGCACTGTGGGCACTATTAGGTGGCACTGTTAGGTGGCACTGTGGGCACTATTAGGTGGCACTTTTAGTGGGCACTGATGAGGCAGATGTGCCTCTTCCACTTGGGGACCGATGTCCCTCACATTCGATCCGGTGATCGGCTTTTTTTTCTACTCGCGCTGTCAGCGTGAGTAAAAAAAAAAAAACGATTACCGATCTTTTGTTTACATCATGTGATCCGCTGTCATTGGCTGATAGCTGATCACATGGTAAGGGGCCGGGACCGGCCCCTTACACAGATCGGTGATCAGCCGAGTCTCAGTGACTCGGTGATCACAACGCGCCCGGCGCGCGCCCTCTAGGGCGCGCGCAGGGAGCGTGCACAGGGGAGGCCGTCATATGACGGCCTCCCGGGAATGTAGGTCCGCGCTGTGGCCGTCATTCGGCTATAGCGCGGATGTCTAGAGGTTAATTAGTTTTTCGGGCCAGAAGAAGGGTCTTCAGGGCTCCAAGCCAACGATAGCCAGGTGGATTAGGCGGACTAATCACTGTAGCCTACGAACATTTGGGCAAGCCTGTCCCAACTCATTGAAAAGCTCACTCCACTAGATCTCTGGCGACCTCCTGGGCAGAGAGGGCAGGCGCTTCGATTGATCAAATCTGCAGAGCCAGCGACTTGCGACGAGCCAAAATACCTTCCTGAAGGCACTACAGAGTGGAGCTGTTGTCCTCTCGGGACTTGGCGTTTGGCAGGAAGGTCCTACAGGCGGTGGTGCCACCCTAAGGTAGCCCCGAACTTCTTGTTCATCGTCTCAGGTGTGCCGTCCTGGAAGATGACTGGAGAAAATTACTGGTAACACTTTACCGGTAACGGGTTTTCTAGGAAATCTTCCAGGACGGCAGGCCTACTTCCCGAACCCGAATTGTTGGTGGGTTGTTTTTTTTTTTTTTCACAGATTGAACCCTCTGGCACCGATGTGGGTTTATACTTTGTCATAACTGAGGGACAGAGGCAAGGGAGGGGCCTTTTACACCTTGTTGATTGCGTTTCCTGGCAGGTGGGACTCGTCATCTCAGGTGTGCCGTCCTGGAAGATTTCCTAGAAAACCCGTTACCGGAAAGTGTAACTGGTATTTTTTTTGGCTGGATCTACACTTAAAAAAAAAAAAAAAAAGTCCCTGTTCTGACTTACAAATTTAACTTAAAGTGGGGTTCCACCCAAAAAACAAAAATACCTGTAAAAATTCTAAAAACAAAAAACAAACAAACATTTGGATATTTTTTTTTTTCACTTACCTCTAAATGCCTGTTGCTAGGGGGTCCCTCGTAGTCTGCCCCTTCCTTTGCCTGGGCTGGTGACATCACTTCCCCCTCGGCACAGGAAGGGCTCCGCTCTGCTCCCTCCCTCCTGTCAATCATCTGGGACCCATTACAGGTCCCAGGTGACTGAGCGGCCAATCACGGCGCGTGGCGCCGCTCGCGCATGCGCAGTGGGTGCCGGGCTGTGAAGCCACAGCCCGGCGCCCACAGTTGAAATGCTGGCGCCGACGAGCGGAGGGGGGGGGGGGGACGAGCGGGGCTTCGATCCCCCCGCATCGCTGGACCCAGGGACAGGTAAGTGTCCAATTAAACGTCAGCAGCTGCAGTATTTGTAGCTGCTGACTTTTAATTTTTTTATTTTTTTTGACGGCCCCCCCTGGGTGGAACTCCTCTTTAAGAACAAACCTACAGACCCGATCTGGTTCGTAACCCGGGGACCGCCTGTATATAGAAAGGGATTAAAGCGCCATCTAGTGGGCAGTTTAAAAAAAAATGTTAGAACTCGCTGTACATATCTGGCCAAAAAATCCACAGAGGTGTCTCGGTCCGCCGAGGGTAGCCAATCAGGGCCGCTGGAGGTGCTCACAGGGCTGGAGAAGTTCCGGGACTCCGCGGGTATGTGGGGGAAGTGATGTCGGCGTGGGGGCGGACCCTCCTGTACATCTCCCCCAGCCCTGTGAGCACCTCCAGCGGCCCTGATTTGCTACCATCGGCGGACCGAGACACCTCTGTGGATTATTTGGCCAGATATGTACAGAGAGTTCCAACATTTTTTAAACTGCCCACTAGATGGCGCTTTAATCCCTTTCTATATCATATCATATATCCATACACTAATATTTTATATATATATATATATATATATATATCACACAAGGCATGCGATTCTTTTCAGTGCAATTTACACCCATTCATTTTGTATTGATGCAAATCGCACCGCAAAGTATCTGGAGCATTTGGGTGGTTACCAATCCAATACTCGCCCCCGATGCTCGCTATCAGTATTGGTGCATTCCTAATTTCGATAATAAATGCATGTACAAAGAGATAACAAAAATAAATACATTTAAACCCCCCCACAAACCACCCCCTCAATGCTCCGATCCCCATCAGGGACGTGTCTCTGGGATGGACGAGCAGAGGGTCCGGGATCACCGCGGGGGAGGGTATGATTGGCCGGAATAGAACTCACATATTTTGGTAGCGATCGTTGCGGAGCCAGGCCGGATGTGACGTCACATGACTGATGAAGGGGTCCTGCGTGGCTCCGAAATGTCGCCATTATATCATTGTCCTGTGATCGCTGAATAAAGCTTTGGCCCCATTTCGGAAGGTCCTGGTGACGTCTTGCTTGGCTCTCTCATTGGGTGACAACTCTCTTCCTGTCTCCTAATTGTACTCCGGTGTTGTCACACCAATTTCATATGGAGGTTTCAGCACACAGGACGCGGTCCCCTGTTGTCACCGTAGAGGAACCCGCCCTGAGATAAGCCGCGTAGCCATCGCTGGAGGGTATGTGGTCGGGAAGTGGCTGCAAAGAGGCTGCAGGAGATCAGCAGCACTGAGCTGTACCAAAGGAGGGGGGGAAAAGTAAAAAAATAAAGATGATTACCTTTTAATATCACTACTGCTATCTATGCAATAAAACGTCAGATTAAAGCTGACCACACACGTTCCTATCCTTCCTCACAATTTAATTTCCCGTTTCTTTACAATTCGATTTTCTCGTTTTGATTTGAAGATATTTTGAAGGCCGAGTATAATTTGTACGATTTGTGGGTTTAAAGCTGAACTCCAGGATAAAAAAAACTGTCATGTAAACGGATTCCTCAATAGACACAAAGCATATCCATCCAACCATTGCAAACCCGGATATTACTATGTAAATCTAGCGGTGACATCATCACTGTGCATTGCCTGTGCAGAGGGCAGAAATGTGGGCAGGGCCCAGCAGGCTCCACCCACTACAGGAGGGGACGGAGACCAGACCAGTCACCCTGCACTAGGAGAGGGAGCAGAGTTCTAGGAGGGGCCCATCGGGCTCCACCCACTACAAAAAACTACATGAGGTGGGCGGAGACAAGACCAGTCCCCCAGCACAAGGAGGGAGAGTAGAGCTGTGGGAGGGTCCCATCAGGCTCCACCCACTAGAGAAAACTACAGGAGGGGGACGGAGACAAAAGCAGTTACCCTACACAAGGAGAGAACAGAGTTGTAGGAGGAGCTCATCAGGCTCCACCCACTACAGAAAACGACATGAGGGGGCGGAGACAAGACCTGTCACCCTGCACAAGGAGAGGGAGCAGAGTTGTAGGAGGGGCCCATCAGGCTCCACCCACTACAGAAAGCTACAGGAGTGGGCGGAGACAGGACCAGTCCCCCTGCACAAGGAGAGAGATCAGCAGTGAGCGGTCTTTATTACAGGAAGTCTCACACTGGATGACTGCACAGATCTGGGAGAAATACACAAAGATCACCGAGATTCCAGAAGAAGTCACATGATGAATGGATTTAGACAATATATTAATTATTCCGGACGTCGGTGGCGGCCCGTCCATAGGGGGCGCCTCCCCCCTAATCCTAATGCAGGGCGCCGGACGCATGGATTGTAGTGGGGTTTTTTTTTTTTTTTAGAAGCATGTGATTTTGAGTCTGAGGCTCTAATTGGCTTCAAAAAAGGTGGTCTCTGTGTGACATTAGCGAATTAATATTCACTATTGCTTTCCTGATTCTCCTCCCAGCCAATCATGAAGGCTGGTCCTGAGACCCGATTGGCCGAGCGGAGAAGCGATCGTATTGGCTGCTGAGGAGGAGAAGGAAGCACTGCCCTGTGACCTAATTGGGGGGTAAGTGCGGGGCTGGTGGGCTGGAGATCAGGCAACGCGGGAGGGTTACGGGCGGTTTTGCCCCCCCCCAAAAAAAAATTGGAGTACCAACCACCACTGCTGGATGTATTACATGCAAGAAAAAAAAACGATCCCCGCCACACAGATATAGACTGAGCCCCCCCGAGGATAATGAGAGCCCCCCGAGGATGATGAGAGCCCCCCGAGGATGATGAGCGCCCCCCGAGGATGATGAGCGCCCCCCGAGGATGATGAGCGCCCCCCGAGGATGATGAGCGCCCCCCCGAGGATGATGAGAGCGCCCCCCTGAGGATTATGAGCACCCCCCCAAAGATGATGAGCGCCCCCTGAGGATGTTAACCCCCCCCGAGGATGATGAGCGCCCCCCCGAGGATGATGACGCCCCCCGAGAATGATGAGCGCCCCCCTGAGGATGATGAAAAAACTGAGCGCCCCCCCTGAGGATGATGAGCGCCCCCCGAGGATGATGAGCCCCCCCCCCGAGCATGATGAGCCCCCCCCCGAGCATTATGAGCGCCCCCTGAGGGTGATGAGCCCCCCTGAGGGTGATGAGAGCCCCCCTGAGGATGATGAGTGCCCCCATGAGGATTATAAGCGCCCCCCTGAGGGTGATGAGCGCCCCCCCTGAGGATGATGAGCGCCCCCCCCCCCCCCGAGGATGATGAGCGCCCCCCTGAGGATGATGAGCGCCCCCCCCCGAGGTTGATGAGCGCCCCCCTGAAGATGATGAGCGCCCCCCGGTGTCCTCTCCACCGCTCCTCTTCTCTTGGTCGGTGAATGTCCCCCTTGGCCCGTCTTTCGGGGGGGGGGGGGGATGGTTCCTGTAATCACCCCCCGGAGTTGTCCTATAATTTAGCGCCCGGTTCCTGGTGGCGGGACGTCTCCTCAGGACACAGCGGGGGAAGGAAGGGATTCCGGATGGGAAGTTTGGTGGAGAGTCGGATTTTTCTGTAATTACCTCTCGGAGGGGAAACAATACGGCCACACCCCTTCCATAACACCCAGCCTGGGCCAGATGAGCATCCGGGGGGGAGGGGCTTCCATCACAGAACATCTGGTGTGGCGCTGTGCCCGGGGCGGGGAGGCCGGACATGTGTCGCCCTCTAGTGGTCTGCGCTGACATTCTGGGAGGAAAAACTTTAAAGCTGAAGTTTAATCTGCTTCTATTTCACCTCCCCTGGTTCCCCCTCCCCCCTCATCCATATACCTTTCAGATTTTATTACATAACTTAGATTAGTCCCAGCAGTGATGTGATCACCGGGTCCCTGTGCTTCTGTATGCAATGCAGGCAGATCATGGCTGATGGGAGGGGCCGGCCGGCAGGGGGCTGTACACAGCTTCCTGAAAACATCCCCCCCCCCCCCCCCCAGCCTCAGTACTCCTCTCCAGAGCTCTCAGTCCTGATGCAAGCAGTGGGAGGAGTTATTCAAATGTCAAAATGCCTTAATGGGCGGGTGTGAGTTGGGAGGAGTGGGTGTTCCCAGGTGTCTTCCCCCGCCCTCTTTGCTCTAATCACCAAGCTCTTGCTGGACCCCACCTAAAACCTCCCACCAAACTTCTAGAACCTTCCGGATACCCTACATGGGGGGGGGGCAGGAGGGTCACGTGCCCGGGGCTCATTGGTTTATTGCAGTGATTGGGGGCGCCCTGTGATGAGTTCCTTCTTATACAAGGCTTGCAGGAGTAGTGATAGCAGAATCACTACTCTAGTCAGCCCAGAGCAGTGGGGAGAGAGCCGGGGGGAGGTGCAGCTCCAACATCATGAACAGTAAGGGGGGGGGAGGGGGGGATGCCCCTACAGTCCAAATTCTGCCTGCAACAGTTCACAGAAACCCTCCCCCTAAATCCCACCAATGAGATGCGTGGCCTTCACCACCGAAGGAGCCGCCCTCGTCCGGGTGACACCGACCCTTCCAGGAATGCCACCCCAAGGCAACAATAATCAAATCTAACAATGAGGGGACCCCCCATGTCTCCGCACCTGAACCCGGAATCTGGGGGGGAGGGCTTCAACCCCCCCCCCCACTCTAATCACACCCTCCAAACCCCCACCCCCCACTCTGATCACCCCCCCAGACACCCCCACTCTGATCACACCCCCAGATACCCCCCACACTCTACTCACACCCCCAGACCCCCACCCCCCACTCTGATCACACTTCCAGATACCCCCCCACCATGATCCCCCCCAGATACCCCCCCACCATGATCACACCCCCAGATACCCCCCCACCATGATCACACCCCCAGATACCCCCCCTTCACCATTATCACACCCCCAGATACCCCCCACACTCTACTCACACCCCCAGACCCCCACCCCCCACTCTGATCACACTCCCAGATCCCCCCCCCCACTCTGATCACACCCCCAGATACCCCCCCCACCATGATCCCCCCCCCACTCTGATCACACCCCCAGATACCCACACTCTACTCACACCCCCAGACCCCCTCCCCCCACTCAGATCACACTCCCAGATACCCCCCACCATGATCACACCCCCAGATACCCCCCCCACTCTACTCACACCCCCAGATACCCCCCACACTCTACTCACACCCCCAGACCCCCACCCCCCACTCTGATCACACTCCCAGATACCCCCCCCCCACCATGATCCCCCCCAGATCCCCCCCCACCATGATCACACCCCCAGTACCCACACTCTACTCACACCCCCAGATACCCCCCCCCACTCTGATCACACTCCCAGATACCCCCCCCCACCATGATCCCCCCCAGATACCCCCCCACTCTACTCACACCCCCAGATACCCCCCACACTCTACTCACACCCCCAGACCCCCACCCCCCACCATGATCACCCCCCAGATACCCCCACTCTGATCACACCCCCAGATACCCCCCACTCTTATCACATCTCCCAGATACCCCCCACCCTAATCACACCCCCCCCCCCACACTCTGATTACATCCTCTAGATACCCCCAACCTGATTACACCCCCCAGATACCCCCACTCTGATCAAACCCCCAGATACCCCAGGATTGCCAGTGAGCAGTAGCCAGCGGGGAACCTCTTCCACTCTGACCTCCCCCTCTGCCGGCCCCCCCACCTGATCCCAACCACCACCGCTCCGCACCCCTCTGCATGCTCGGATCCGTTCTCCACAGGGGTCTCCCAATGTTCTGTCCTCAGACCCCTTCAATCCTCTATCTCCTTCTCCCTTGGTCAGTTGATATCCTCATGTGGCTTCCAAGGCTCTGCTCATTCTTGGTTTTCCTCCTTCCCATCTCAGATCTCCTGTCGAGTCTTTTACAATTCTACTGCCTCTTCTTCTCTTCCTGGAGGGGTCCCCCAAGGTTTCCTCACTGGACCCCCTTCTATTCTCCATCCAATCCTCCTCCTTTAGTCAGTTGATAACCTCATGTGGCTTTCAATACCATCTCTATGATGACATCACCCCAATCTCTCTACTCCTCAGCTCACAACCTACAACTCTACCTCCCCCTCTCCTCTTCCTAGAGGGGTCCCCCAAGGCTTTTTTCTTTGGACCCCTTCAATTCTCTATCCACTCCTCCTCCCTTGATAACATCTCATGGCTTCCAAGACTCTGCTCTTTCCTGGTTTTCCTTCTAGCTATCCCAGTTCTCCTTCAGAGTCCCCTACAAGTCTTCCTTCTCCTGTCCTCTGCCTGGAGGGGTCCCCCAACGTTCTGTACTCAGACCCCTTCTCTTCTCTATCTTCACCTCCTCCCTTAGTCAGTTCATAATCTCCGATGGCTTCCAGGACCATCTCTACGCTGACAACACCCTGATCTACCCCTCTACCCCTTCACTCACAACCGAAATTCATCCTCCTTCACTGATTCTTTCCATAGGGGGTCCCCCCAGTTTCTGTCCTCTGACCTCTTCTATTTTCTATCTAATCCTCCTCCCTTAGTTAACCTCCCATGGCTTCCTCCACTCCGTGACCTCTACCCCTTGTCCCCTCCCCCCATGCTCGTCTCCAGGACTTCTCTCCCATCTCCAGGAACTCCCTACCCCAATCTGTCCGGCTATCTCCTACTCTGTCCACCTTTAGGCGATCCCTAAAAACACATCTCTTCTGGGAAGCTTATCCCACCTCCACCTAATAACTGAACTTTTTTTACTTCTTCCATCAGCTCATCCCCCACTGTTATTACCTTTTGTACCACTTGCCCCGCCCTATTAGATTGTAAGCTCCTATGAGCAGGGCCCTCTTAACCCACTTGTATTGAATTGTACTGTCTCCCTGTCAGGGCTGGGCTCAGCCCTTCCTTCTCTGAGTTGGCCGCTCAGCTGTCGGCTAATTGCCAGCTCCTATCTCTCTCCACAGTGACTCCCCTGTTGATGATATCCTGCTCGTCAGTCCTGCCTACTTAAGCTGTCCAGTCCAGATGATCTCTGCCTTCGCCTTGGTCACATCTCTAGCCACTTTAAGACCAGCCTCGTTTTGGATTTTAGGTGTTTACATGTTTAAAACAGGTTTTTTTGCTAGAAAATTACTTATAATCCCCAAACATTATATATTGTTTTTTTTCTAACACCCTAGAGAATAAAATGGCGGTCATTGCAATACTTTTTTTTGCACCGTATTTGCGCAGCGGTCTTCTAAGCGCACTTTTTTTGGAAAAAATTCACTTTTTTGAGAAAAAAAAAAAAGACAACAGTAAAGTTAGCCCAATTTTTTTTTATATTGTGAAATATAATGTTACGCCAAGTAAATTGATACCCATCATGTCACGCTTCAAAATTGCGGCCGCTTGTGGAATAGCGTCAAACTTTTACCCTTAAAAATCTCCATAGGCGACGTTTAAAAAATTCTACAGATTGCATGTTTTACGTTACAGAGGAGGTCTAGGGCTAGAATTATTGCACTCACTCTACCGGTCGCGGCGATACCTCACATGTGTGGTTTGACCACCGTTTTCATATGCGGGCGCTACTCACGTATGCGTTCGCTTCTGCCCGCGAGCTCGTCGGGACAGGGCGCTTTAAAAAATTTATTTTTTTTTTAAATTATTTATTTTACTTTATTTTATTCATTTTTTCACTGTTTTTTTAAAAAAAAAAATTTGGATCACTTTTATTCCTATTACAAGGAATGTAAACATCCCTTGTAATAGAAAAAAGTATGACAGGTCCTCTTAAATATGAGATCTGGGGTCAAAAAGTCCTCAGATCTCATATTTAGACTAAAATGCAAAAAAAAAAAAAAAAAGTTGTTTAAAAAAATGACAAAAATAATTGTGCCTTTAAGAGACGTGGGCGGAGCCGTCGTAATGACGTCGCTCCGGCCGTCACATGGTATGGAGACGGGTGGGGGCCATCTTGGCCTCACTCATCTCCATACCGAGGAAGTGACAGGACCCGATCGCCTCCGCCGCTACCGACGGCTCCGGTAAGCGGCGGAGGGTGCGGGAGAGCAGCGGGAGGGGGGGTGGCACCTCTCCCGCCGCCGATAACGGTGATCTCGCGGCGAACCCGCCGCAGAGACCACCATTATCATGTACGGAACCGCTCACTGAAAAGATGGATACCTCGGTTGTGGCAGCAGCTGCTGCCGTTACCGAGACATCCATCTTCAAAAAAATGACGTATATATACAGTGAGCGGTCCGGAAGTGGCTAGAGACGCTTTCCTGTGTTCCTGTTAAAGACTTGCTTGGCTGACGTTCCTTCTGGCTCCAGATCCTGCTTGCTGTTCTACTACGCTCATCTCTGGCTCCCTGACGTTTTGGCTTGTCTGACTATCCGTTCTGGTTCCTGAACTCTGGCTATGTTTTGACTACGTTTACTCTGTTTAGCTTTTTATTATTATTATTAAACAAGTGTGATTTACTGTACTTCTGTCTCAGTCTGATTCATGGTTTCTGACACTCCCTTTATATTGTAAAGTGCTGTATAAAGCCTGTATATTAATGTAGCGCACCCCCTAAGGAGCCGCAAGTAACTGTGGTCCCCCACCCTGCACAGCCAGGCACACTGAATCTTCACCGGCACTCCAGAGTCAGAGAGCCGTCCATGACTTTGTTTTTCTTATTTATTGAGGATATATTTATTGAGGGATTATAGGCAGCTGCCCCTTTCACTAGTCCTCCAGGCTAACTTCTCCCCAAGGTCCTCCAGACTGACACCCACCAGCCCACCCATCTGACTCTCAGGAGATCTCCCGGATGTGCTGACCCGCTCCCGCTGTCCTCTCTCTTTGCTCCCGTGCCTCCAGGAAGGATTCCTCCATGTCTTTTGGTAGAAATCTTCCAGCACCCGAGCCCCAGGCCCGAGTTCAAGCCCCCCCCCTGACTATTGGGCACCCTCAAGGGCCACCGACAGCCTCCTCAGCACTCCATCTCCATCTTCCACCCGACTGCTCCTCCCTGGCATGACTCATGCCTATCTGTGAGGTGGCCTGCCCCCTGCCAGCCCTTTACTGGGGATTGGCTGAGGACCTCATAAATATTCCAAGCAGCCCCTTGTAACCCCCACCCACTAAGTTCAAATGAAAGGGGGTTGTATGCCTCGGAGCAGTGGAGACAAAGTCTTACTTTGGAAGTTGCAGTCAGGGTGTCCAAGCTGAGGTGTCCTCCCATACACCGAAAGACAATGCAGTCATCAGGGAAAAAGAAAAAGCAGCTGGAAACTCCATACCATCAAAAGTATTTATTGTACAGCCTTCATAGTAAGTACAGTCAGCGGCCGACGCGTTTCGGCGATAAGCCTTGTGCACAGCACCGCCCACTAAGTCTTGAACATTCTCCAATGACCCAGAGAACAGGAGGAGGTACCAGAGAAGCTGCTAAGATGAGTCACTCGAGCCTGAGATAAAGTAACCCTGACCCAGATTACACAGCTCAGGCTTAGCCCTGAACTAACTTCCCACATTTTTCATGTTACAACCAAAAAAACATAAATGTATTTTATTGGGATTTTATGTGATAGACCAACACAAAGTGTCACATAATTGTGAAGTGGAAGGAAAATGATAAATGATACAAATAAATATGTGAAAAGTGTGGGGGGGGGGGGCATTTGTATGGCGCCCCCCGGAGTCAATACTTTGTAGAACCCCCTTTCTCTACAAGTCTTTTTGGGGGTGTCTCTACCAGCTTTGCACATCTAGAGAGGGACATTTCTGCCCATTCTTCTTTGTAAAATATCTCAAGCTCTGTCAGATTGGATGGAGAGCGTCTGTGATCAGCAATTTTCAAGTCTTGCCACAGATTCTCAATGTGATTTAGGTCTGGACTGTGACTGGGCCATTCTAACACATGAATATGCTTTGATCTAAACCCTTCCATTGTAGCTCTGGCTGGATGTTTCGGGTCGTTGTCCTGCTGGAAGGTGAACCTCCGCCCCGGTCTCAAGTCTTTTGTAGACTCTAACAGGTTTTCTTCTAAGATTGTCCTGTATTTGTCTCCATCCATCTTCCCGTCAACTCTGACCAGCTTCCCTGTCCCTGCTGAAGAAAAGCATCCCCACCACATGATGCTGCCACCACCATGTTTCACAGTGGGGATGGTGTGTTCAGGGTGATGTGCAGTGTTAGTTTTCCCCACACATAGCGTTTTACTTTTAGACCATAAAGTTGAATTTTGGTCTCATCTGACCAGATCACCTTCTTCCACATGTTTGCTGTGTCCTCCACATGGCTTCTCACAAACTACAAACAGGACTTCTTATGACTTTCTTTCTCCAATGTCTTTCTTCTTGTCACTCTTCCATAAAGGGCAGATTTGTGGAGAACACGACTAATAGTTGTCCTGTGGACAGATTCTCCCACCTGAGCTGTGGATCTCTGCAGCTCCTCCAGAGTTACCATGGACCTCTTGGCTCTTCTCTGATGAAAGCTCTCCTTGCCCGGCCGGTCAGTTTAGGTGGACGGCCATGTCTTGGTAGGTTTGCAGTTGTGCCATACTCTTTCCATTTTCCGATGATGGATTGAACAGAGCTCCATGAGATGTTTAACTTTATCTCTGACCTGCCTGGTGTGTTCCTTGGCCTTCATGATGCTGTTTGTTCACTAAGGTTCTCTAACAAACCTCTAAAGGGCTTCACAGAACAGCTGTATTTATACTGAGATTAAATGACACACAGGTGGACTCTATTCACTAATTAGGTGACTTCTGAAGGCAATTGGTTCCTCTAGATTTTAGTTAGGGGTATCAGAGTAAAGGGGGCGCCATACAAATGCCCCCCCCCCCAACACTTTTCACATATTTATTTGTATCATTTATCATTTTCCTTTCACTTCACAATTATGTGACACCTTGTGTTGGTCTATCACATAAAATCCCAATAAAATACATTTACGTTTTTGGTTGTAACATGAGAAATGTGGAAAATTTCAAGGGGTATGAATACTTTATCAAGGCACTGTATGTTTTGCTTGTCCTACAGACCTACACTAATTCTGGCACATGTCTAGATGATGCTACAATAATAATATAAAAAATCTGAGAAATTAAAATACTACTAATAATATATAAATGCTGTAAAATAATAATATATACATTCAAAATAATATAATATATTATAAATACTAGTATTATTCACGATTTGAATGGTATATTATAATAATTATTATACAGGATTTATATATTATTATTAATAGTAGTTGTAGCTGTAGTATTCTGGATTTAAATATTAATAATAATCATAAAAATAATATATAAATCCTGAATAATACTAATGAGGATTTATATTAATATTATTATTGTTATTATTATTCGGGATTTATATTATTATTCATGTTATTATAAATTATTATTTTGATTATTAACATAAATCCTGAATAATAATAATATATAATTTCTAAATAATATAATATATTATTACTACTATTATTATTATGGACTTATACAGTATATTATAATTATTATACAGGATTTATATATTATTAGTAGTATTATTCTGGGTTAAAATATGAATAATCATAAAAACAATATATAAATCTTGAATAATAATAATAATGAGGATTTATATTATTATTATTCATGTTATTATATATTATTATTTTAATTATTAACATAAATCCTGAATAATAATAATAATAATAATAATAATAATAATAATAATAGTTATAATAATAACAATCATCACCATCATCATCATCATAATATATAAATCCCATATAATAACGATTATAATATATAAATTCGAAATAATATAATATATTATTACTACTATCGTTTTTCTGGTTTTATACAGTATATTATAATTATTATTATACAGGATGTATATATTATTATTAGTATTATTCTGGGTTAAAATATTAATAATAATTATAATAACAATATATAAATCCTAAATGATATTCATCATGATTTATATTAATATTATTGTTGTTATTATTATTCGTATTACTAACATAAATCCTGAATAAAAAATAATGATATATAAATCCTGTATAATAATAATAATATAATATAATCCTGGTTATTAGTATGGAGTTGAGCTGTCCTCGCCGCGGCCAATCAGATGTCACCTTTCACTCTCCGGGTCTCTGGTTGGAGAATACTGGTGCCAATCAGCACTGATGCCTCCATAGGGTGTGGTCCAGGGCTCCAAACGTCACTTCCTATGGCGTTTTAAAAACTTCCGGTCACCTAACGCGGATATCCTTTATTCTGCGTTCCAGCATGTCTGTACTTCCGCCTTTCTGCGTTCCGGGGTGACGGAAGTTCCGGCGCTTTGTGGGCGGGGTTACGCACAGTCGATGTGTCCGGAGCTCTTCCACGTCACCGAGCCGAGACCTGCAGACACCGGGCGGGAGCAGGTAGAGTATAGGGCCCGGGGCCCCTCACCTTCACCCCCCTGACCCCCCCTCCCGTGTACCGGATGTGTGTCCTCCGGGAATAGAAGCCTCGGGGGGGCCCCTCAGGCCGGGAGATCCGGTTCTGGGTCACCAGAGAGGAGGGAGAGGCCTGTGATAGGAGACTGTCCGAGTATAGAATGTGTCCGATCAGAAGAGGAGGGAGACATGTGACAGGAGACTGGCAGAGACTAGAGATGTGTGATCAGAGACTAGAGATGTGTGATAGGAGACTGGCAGAGACTAGGGATGTGTGATAGGAGACTGGCAGAGACTAGAGATGTGTGACAGGAGACTGGCAGAGACTAGAGATGTGTGATAGGAGACTGGCAGAGACTAGAGATGTGTGATAGGAGACTGGCAGAGACTAGGGATGTGTGACAGGAGACTGGCAGAGACTAGAGATGTGTGACAGGAGACTGGCAGAGACTAGAGATGTGTGATAAGAGACTGGCAGAGACTAGAGATGTGTGATAAGAGACTGGCAGAGACTAGAGATGTGTGATAAGAGACTGGCAGAGACTAGAGATGTGTGATAAGAGACTGGCAGAGACTAGAGATGTGTGACTGGAGACTGGCAGAGACTAGAGATGTGTGACAGGAGACTGGCAGAGACTAGAGATGTGTGATAGGAGACTGGCAGAGACTAGAGATGTGTGACAGGAGACTGGCAGAGACTAGGGATGTGTGATAGGAGACTGGCAGAGACTAGAGATGTGTGACTGGAGACTGGCAGAGACTAGAGATGTGTGACAGGAGACTGGCAGAGACTAGAGATGTGTGATAAGAGACTGGCAGAGACTAGAGATGTGTGATAAGAGACTGGCAGAGACTAGAGATGTGTGATAAGAGACTGGCAGAGACTAGAGATGTGTGACAGGAGACTGGCAGAGACTAGAGATGTGTGATAGGAGACTGGCAGAGACTAGGGATGTGTGACAGGAGACTGGCAGAGACTAGAGATGTGTGACAGGAGACTGGCAGAGACTAGGGATGTGTGACAGGAGACTGGCAGAGACTAGAGATGTGTGATAAGAGACTGGCAGAGACTAGAGATGTGTGATAAGAGACTGGCAGAGACTAGAGATGTGTGATAAGAGACTGGCAGAGACTAGAGATGTGTGACTGGAGACTGGCAGAGACTAGAGATGTGTGACAGGAGACTGGCAGAGACTAGAGATGTGTGATAAGAGACTGGCAGAGACTAGAGATGTGTGACAGGAGACTGGCAGAGACTAGAGATGTGTGATAGGAGACTGGCAGAGACTAGAGATGTGTGACAGGAGACTGGCAGAGACTAGGGATGTGTGATAGGAGACTGGCAGAGACTAGAGATGTGTGACAGGAGACTGGCAGAGACTAGAGATGTGTGATAAGAGACTGGCAGAGACTAGAGATGTGTGATAAGAGACTGGCAGAGACTAGAGATGTGTGATAAGAGACTGGCAGAGACTAGAGATGTGTGACAGGAGACTGGCAGAGACTAGAGATGTGTGATAGGAGACTGGCAGAGACTAGGGATGTGTGACAGGAGACTGGCAGAGACTAGGGATGTGTGATAAGAGACTGGCAGAGACTAGAGATGTGTGATAGGAGACTGGCAGAGACTAGGGATGTGTGATAAGAGACTGGCAGAGACTAGAGATGTGTGATAGGAGACTGGCAGAGACTAGAGATGTGTGATAAGAGACTGGCAGAGACTAGAGATGTGTGATAGGAGACTGGCAGAGACTAGGGATGTGTGACAGGAGACTGGCAGAGACTAGAGATGTGTGACAGGAGACTGGCAGAGACTAGAGATGTGTGATAGGAGACTGGCAGAGACTAGAGATGTGTGATAAGAGACTGGCAGAGACTAGGGATGTGTGATAAGAGACTGGCAGAGACTAGGGATGTGTGATAGGAGACTGGCAGAGACTAGAGATGTGTGATAAGAGACTGGCAGAGACTAGAGATGTGTGACTGGAGACTGGCAGAGACTAGAGATGTGTGATTGGAGACTGGCAGAGACTAGAGATGTGTGACTGGAGACTGGCAGAGACTAGAGATGTGTGATTGGAGACTGGCAGAGACTAGAGATGTGTGATTGGAGACTGGCAGAGACTAGAGATGTGTGACTGGAGACTGGCAGAGACTAGAGATGTGTGACTGGAGACTGGCAGAGACTAGAGATGTGTGACTGGAGACTGGCAGAGACTAGAGATGTGTGACTGGAGACTGGCAGAGACTAGAGATGTGTGACAGGAGACTGGCAGAGACTAGAGATGTGTGACTGGAGACTGGCAGAGACTAGAGATGTGTGATTGGAGACTGGCAGAGACTAGAGATGTGTGACAGGAGACTGGCAGAGACTAGAGATGTGTGACAGGAGACTGGCAGAGACTAGAGATGTGTGACAGGAGACTGGCAGAGACTAGAGATGTGTGACTGGAGACTGGCAGAGACTAGGGATGTGTGATAGGAGACTGGCAGAGACTAGAGATGTGTGATAGGAGACTGGCAGAGACTAGAGATGTGTGACTGGAGACTGGCAGAGACTAGAGATGTGTGACTGGAGACTGGCAGAGACTAGAGATGTGTGACTGGAGACTGGCAGAGACTAGAGATGTGTGACTGGAGACTGGCAGAGACTAGAGATGTGTGACTGGAGACTGGCAGAGACTAGAGATGTGTGACAGGAGACTGGCAGAGACTAGAGATGTGTGACTGGAGACTGGCAGAGACTAGAGATGTGTGATAGGAGACTGGCAGAGACTAGGGATGTGTGATAGGAGACTGGCAGAGACTAGAGATGTGTGACTGGAGACTGGCAGAGACTAGAGATGTGTGACTGGAGACTGGCAGAGACTAGGGATGTGTGATAGGAGACTGGCAGAGACTAGAGATGTGTGATAGGAGACTGGCAGAGACTAGAGATGTGTGACTGGAGACTGGCAGAGACTAGAGATGTGTGATAAGAGACTGGCAGAGACTAGAGATGTGTGATAAGAGACTGGCAGAGACTAGAGATGTGTGATAAGAGACTGGCAGAGACTAGAGATGTGTGATAAGAGACTGGCAGAGACTAGAGATGTGTGATAAGAGACTGGCAGAGACTAGGGATGTGTGATAGGAGACTGGCAGAGACTAGGGATGTGTGACAGGAGACTGGCAGAGACTAGAGATGTGTGACAGGAGACTGGCAGAGACTAGAGATGTGTGACAGGAGACTGGCAGAGACTAGAGATGTGTGACAGGAGACTGGCAGAGACTAGAGATGTGTGACAGGAGACTGGCAGAGACTAGAGATGTGTGACAGGAGACTGGCAGAGACTAGGGATGTGTGATAGGAGACTGGCAGAGACTAGAGATGTGTGACAGGAGACTGGCAGAGACTAGAGATGTGTGACAGGAGACTGGCAGAGACTAGAGATGTGTGATAAGAGACTGGCAGAGACTAGAGATGTGTGATAAGAGACTGGCAGAGACTAGAGATGTGTGATAAGAGACTGGCAGAGACTAGAGATGTGTGACTGGAGACTGGCAGAGACTAGGGATGTGTGATAGGAGACTGGCAGAGACTAGAGATGTGTGACTGGAGACTGGCAGAGACTAGAGATGTGTGATAAGAGACTGGCAGAGACTAGAGATGTGTGATAAGAGACTGGCAGAGACTAGAGATGTGTGATAAGAGACTGGCAGAGACTAGAGATGTGTGATAAGAGACTGGCAGAGACTAGAGATGTGTGACTGGAGACTGGCAGAGACTAGAGATGTGTGACAGGAGACTGGCAGAGACTAGAGATGTGTGATAGGAGACTGGCAGAGACTAGAGATGTGTGACAGGAGACTGGCAGAGACTAGGGATGTGTGATAGGAGACTGGCAGAGACTAGAGATGTGTGACTGGAGACTGGCAGAGACTAGAGATGTGTGACAGGAGACTGGCAGAGACTAGAGATGTGTGATAAGAGACTGGCAGAGACTAGAGATGTGTGATAAGAGACTGGCAGAGACTAGAGATGTGTGATAAGAGACTGGCAGAGACTAGAGATGTGTGACAGGAGACTGGCAGAGACTAGAGATGTGTGATAGGAGACTGGCAGAGACTAGGGATGTGTGACAGGAGACTGGCAGAGACTAGGGATGTGTGATAAGAGACTGGCAGAGACTAGAGATGTGTGATAGGAGACTGGCAGAGACTAGGGATGTGTGATAAGAGACTGGCAGAGACTAGAGATGTGTGATAGGAGACTGGCAGAGACTAGAGATGTGTGATAAGAGACTGGCAGAGACTAGAGATGTGTGATAGGAGACTGGCAGAGACTAGGGATGTGTGACAGGAGACTGGCAGAGACTAGAGATGTGTGATAGGAGACTGGCAGAGACTAGAGATGTGTGATAAGAGACTGGCAGAGACTAGAGATGTGTGACTGGAGACTGGCAGAGACTAGAGATGTGTGACTGGAGACTGGCAGAGACTAGAGATGTGTGACTGGAGACTGGCAGAGACTAGAGATGTGTGATTGGAGACTGGCAGAGACTAGAGATGTGTGATTGGAGACTGGCAGAGACTAGAGATGTGTGACTGGAGACTGGCAGAGACTAGAGATGTGTGACTGGAGACTGGCAGAGACTAGAGATGTGTGACTGGAGACTGGCAGAGACTAGAGATGTGTGACTGGAGACTGGCAGAGACTAGAGATGTGTGACTGGAGACTGGCAGAGACTAGAGATGTGTGACAGGAGACTGGCAGAGACTAGAGATGTGTGACTGGAGACTGGCAGAGACTAGAGATGTGTGACTGGAGACTGGCAGAGACTAGAGATGTGTGACTGGAGACTGGCAGAGACTAGAGATGTGTGATAAGAGACTGGCAGAGACTAGAGATGTGTGATAAGAGACTGGCAGAGACTAGAGATGTGTGATAAGAGACTGGCAGAGACTAGGGATGTGTGATAAGAGACTGGCAGAGACTAGAGATGTGTGATAAGAGACTGGCAGAGACTAGAGATGTGTGATAAGAGACTGGCAGAGACTAGAGATGTGTGATAAGAGACTGGCAGAGACTAGAGATGTGTGATAAGAGACTGGCAGAGACTAGAGATGTGTGATAAGAGACTGGCAGAGACTAGAGATGTGTGATAAGAGACTGGCAGAGACTAGAGATGTGTGATAAGAGACTGGCAGAGACTAGAGATGTGTGATAAGAGACTGGCAGAGACTAGGGATGTGTGATAAGAGACTGGCAGAGACTAGAGATGTGTGATAAGAGACTGGCAGAGACTAGAGATGTGTGACTGGAGACTGGCAGAGACTAGAGATGTGTGATAGGAGACTGGCAGAGACTAGAGATGTGTGACAGGAGACTGGCAGAGACTAGGGATGTGTGATAAGAGACTGGCAGAGACTAGGGATGTGTGATAAGAGACTGGCAGAGACTAGGGATGTGTGATAAGAGACTGGCAGAGACTAGGGATGTGTGATAAGAGACTGGCAGAGACTAGGGATGTGTGATAAGAGACTGGCAGAGACTAGGGATGTGTGATAAGAGACTGGCAGAGACTAGGGATGTGTGATAAGAGACTGGCAGAGACTAGGGATGTGTGATAGGAGACTGGCAGAGACTAGAGATGTGTGACAGGAGACTGGCAGAGACTAGGGATGTGTGATAAGAGACTGGCAGAGACTAGGGATGTGTGATAAGAGACTGGCAGAGACTAGGGATGTGTGATAAGAGACTGGCAGAGACTAGGGATGTGTGATAAGAGACTGGCAGAGACTAGGGATGTGTGATAAGAGACTGGCAGAGACTAGGGATGTGTAGTAAAGTTGGTTGGGGGGGGTGATCAGGCTTGTAAAGTGGTCTTGTACTCAGTGACAGTCTGTCTTTTCTTATCTTGTCTGTCCTCCAGGGCCACCGACCTGCCGCACAGCGATCCCTATTGGACGGCGTAGAGAAGTGGCAGCCATGACGGCAGCAGAGAATGTTTGTTACACCCTCATCAATGTCCCCATGGACTCCGAGCCTCCGTCTGAGATCAGCCTGAAGACCGACCTGGGTAAGGACCGCCCCCTATCAGAGGGCTGATAGCTCTCTCTGCATTGGCTGGGAGAGGTCACATGGTGTCAGACCTCCGCCTCTCACTGCATTGGCTGGGAGAGGTCACATGGTGTCAGACCTCCGCCTCTCACTGCATTGGCTGGCAGAGGTCACATGGTGTCAGAGTGATAGAGTCCAGAATGTGTTTTTTTTTTTCTTCTATAGTGGAATAAGAGGCAGGACCGTGTCATATAATTATTGCTTCTTACATATTATAGTATGTATAGGCTGTGTCCCCGCTTGGGGGGGGGGGTTGGTGTCACCCCCTTTTTATTTGTCCTGGTGTCACCCAGACATAAATTGAATGGCAATCCAAAATGATACAGTTGTCACCAGAACAGGAATAGAGGTGAAATCCTCCAATGGGGACACCTCATCTAAGAGGAGGTTCTCCTTTCACTTCCTGTTGTGTGTCCGGGACAGGATGTGAAGGGAAATCTCCCCCAGAGGGGTGACAGATGGGATTGTGATGTTTTTCTGTCTCTCTGCAGAGAAGGGAGATGTGAAGTCCAAGACGGAGGCTCTGAAGAAGGTGATCATTATGATCCTGAATGGAGAGAAGCTCCCGGGACTCCTGATGACCATCATCCGCTTCGTCCTCCCCCTCCAGGATCACACCATCAAGAAGCTTCTCCTCGTCTTCTGGGAGATCGTCCCCAAAACCACCCCAGACGGGAAACTGCTGCAGGAGATGATCCTCGTCTGTGACGCCTACAGGAAGGTGAGTCCCACCTACCATGGACTCCTCATCACTGGGTCTCTGGGCTTCTCTAGGCAATGCAGGCAGAGCATGGCTGGTGGTAGGGGCCAGCAGGGGGCTGTACAGAGCGTCCTGAATACATCTCAGCACCCGGCTTCTCGAGCTTTCAGTCCTGATGCAAGCAGTGGGTGGGGTAGTGGGAGGAGCTATGCAAATAATAAAATGCCTTGGTGGGTGTCAGGGGGAGTGGGCGTTGCTAGGCAAGCTGTATTTGGATGCAGACCGCCCACCTGTGATGCTGAACCTTGATGATTGGAAGAACGGAAATCCAATGCATGAAAAGAGGCGGGACAGTGAAGCTGGGGAGGAAAGATCTTCTCTTTATACAATGTATTTATTGTCTCTTTGTGTCCCCCCCCCCCCTCCCCCCTCAGGATCTCCAACACCCCAACGAGTTCATCCGCGGCTCCACCCTGCGTTTCCTGTGTAAGTTGAAGGAAGCAGAGCTGCTGGAACCCCTAATGCCGGCCATCCGGGCGTGTCTGGAGCACCGCCACAGTTATGTCCGACGGAACGCTGTGCTCGCCATTTATACCATATACAGGTGAGAGCATCTGCTACTGATGTCTGACTCCTCCCCTCAGGGCGGGGCTTCCTGTCCTGAGATATAGGTCATATATACAGGTGAGGCGAGCATCTACTAGTGATGTCTGACTCCTCCCCTCAGGGCGGGGCTTCCTGTCCTGATATATGAGTCGTATATACAGGTGAGACACAAGAACATCTGCTACTGATGTCTGACTCCTCCCCTCAGGGCGGGGCTTCCTGTCCTGAGATATAGGTCATATATACAGGTGAGACGAGCATCTACTATTTATGTCTGACTCCTCCCCTCAGGGCGGGGCTTCCTGTCCTGAGATATAGGTCATATATACAGGTGAGACGAGCATCTACTAGTGATGTCTGACTCCTCCCCTCAGGGCGGGGCTCCCTGTCCTGAGATATAGGTCATATATACAGGTGAGACGAGCATCTACTAGTGATGTCTGACTCCTCCCCTCAGGGCGGGGCTTCCTGTCCTGATATGAGTCGTATATACAGGTGAGACACAAGAACATCTGCTACTGATGTCTGACCCCTCCCCTCGGGGCGGGGCTTCCTGCTGTCTCCTGTTTTGATATGTAGGTCATATAGATCATGTACAGGTAAGAGCATCTGCTAGTGATGTCTGACCCCTCCCCTTAGGGCTGAGATTCCTGTCTTGATATATATGTGTGTGTATATTTAAAAAAAAAAAAAAAGCATCTACCAGTGATGCCTGACCCCTCCCCTCAGGGTGGGGCTTCCTGCTGTCTTCTATCTTGACATGTTGGTTATAAATACCATATACAGGTGGGAGCAATTTACTAGTGATGTCTGACTCCTCCCCTCAGGGCGGGCATCCTGTCCTGATATATGCGTCTTATACAGTGAGGGGGAAAAAGTATTTGATCGGCTGCTGGTTTTGTACGTTTGCCTATCGACAAAGAAACAATCAGTCTATAATTTTATCAGTCGGTATTATAACAATGAGGGACAGAATAACAACAAAAATATCCAGAAAAACGAATTTCAAGAGAGAGTGCTCCTAATCTCAGCTTGTTACCTGTATAGAAGACACCTGGGAGCCAGAAATCTTGCAGATTTGATAGGGAATCAAATACTTATTTCACTCATTAAAATGCAAATCAATTTATAACTTTTTTTGTAATGTGTTTTTCTGGATATTTTTGTTGTTATTCTGTCTCTCACTGTTATAATAAACCGACCAATAAAATTATAGACTGATTGTTTCTTTGTCAGTGGGAAAACGTACAAAATCAGCAGCCGATCAAATACTTTTTTCCCTCACTGTATACCGTATACAGGTGAGACATGAGAGCATCTACTAGTGATGCCTGACCCCTCCCCTCGGGGTGGGGCTTCCTGCTGTCTCCTTTATTGATATGTTGGTAATATATACCATATATAGGTAAGGTGGGAGTACATCTACCAGTGATGTCTGACCCCTCCCTTCAGGGTGGGGCTTCCTGTCCCGATAGAGAGATAATATAATACATACATACACATGTGTGTGTGTGTGTGTTACAGGTGAGACATGAGAGCATCAACCAGTATTGTCTGACCCCTCCCCTTAGGGCGGGGCTTCCTATTCTGATATATTCTGGAGGTCATATATGCCATATACAGGTGAGACTTGAGCGCATCAACTAGTGATGTCTGACCCCTCCCCTCAGGGAGGGGCTTCCTGTCCTGATATATGGGTCATAAATACCACATACAGGTGAGACAATAGTACATCTGCTAGTGATGTCTGACCCCTCCCCTCAGGGCAGGGCTTCCTGTCCTGATATATGGGTCATAAATACCACATACAGGTGAGACAATAGTACATCTGCTAGTGATGTCTGACCCCTCCCCTTAGGGCGGGGGGTTCCTGTCCTGATATATGGGTCATAAATACCACATACAGGTGAGACAATAGTACATCTGCTAGTGATGTCTGACCCCTCCCCTTAGGGCGGGGGGTTCCTGTCCTGATATGTGTCACACTTGCCATATACAGGTGAGACGTGAGAGCATCCACTAGAGATGTCTGACCCCTCCCCTCAGGGAGGGGCTTCCTGTATATCTATCATGTAATACATCTAATTTGTTCTAGTGAGATGTTTTGGGCAGATTGTAAGGTGTGTGATCTGCTGCAGACCAGGCAGTTGAAGGGGTCCTGTCTTGTAGCGTGATCTCTCTGAGCCTTGACACATAAACCTTATTTTTTTAGAAACTTTGAGCACCTCATCCCGGACGCCCCGGAGCTCATCCACGACTTCCTGGTGAATGAGAAGGATTCCAGCTGCAAGAGGAACGCTTTCATGATGCTGATCCATGCTGACCAGGTATGGTGCTCCTGTACTTCTCCTGCCGTTACCAGACCATTCATTGGTCAGGGAGGAAGGAGGTGGGGAACTAAAGAAATAAAAATGTCCTTGGAGTTCCATCTTTAGATATTTAATGTTTGTTTTTTTCCTGATATTTCTTTAAGTTGGTGGCAGGGTCTCCTTACCAGACCTGTATGGTGGCCCCTCCTGTCCTGCTGGGTATGGCAGCCCTGAGCGCGGTGACAGGGGGCGGCTCACACCTTGTAGGCATTGATTGTCTGATTGTATATACAGTGAGTGTAACCTCGTCTCTCCTCCCCTCCCCCCACAGGACCGCGCTCTGGATTACCTGAGTACCTGTATAGACCAGGTCCAGACCTTTGGGGACATCCTACAGCTGGTCATCGTGGAGCTCATTTACAAGGTGGGTGAGAAACTGCCCTCTTCGTTATACAGCCGGATCTCCTCCTACCCCCGTCCATTCTACAGCCTGGATCTCCTCCTCCCCCGTCCATTCTACAGCCCGGATCTCCTCCTACCCCGTCCATTCTACAGCCCCCATCTCCTCCTACCCCCGTCCATTCTACAGCCCGGATCTCCTCCTACCCCCGTCCATTCTACAGCCCGGATCTCCTCCTACCCCCGTCCATTCTACAGCCCGGATCTCCTCCTACCCCCGTCCATTCTACAGCCCGGATCTCCTCCTCCCCCATCCATTCTACAGCCCGGATCTCCTCCTACCCCGTCCATTCTACAGCCCGGATCTCCTCCTACCCCCGTCCATTCTACAGCCCGGATCTCCTCCTACCCCCGTCCATTCTACAGCCCGGATCTCCTCCTACCCCCGTCCATTCTACAGCCCGGATCTCCTCCTACCCCGTCCATTCTACAGCCCCCATCTCCTCCTACCCCCGTCCATTCTACAGCCCGGATCTCCTCCTACCCCGTCCATTCTACAGCCCGGATCTCCTCCTACCCCGTCCATTCTACAGCCCCCATCTCCTACCCCGTCCATTCTACAGCCTGCATCTCCTACCCCGTCCATTCTACAGCCCGGATCTCCTCCTACCCCGTCCATTCTACAGCCCGCATCTCCTACCCCGTCCATTCTACAGCCTGCATCTCCTACCCCGTCCATTCTACAGCCCACATCTCCTACCCCGTCCATTCTACAGCCCACATCTCCTACCCCGTCCATTCTACAGCCCCCATCTCCTCCTACCCCCGTCCATTCTACAGCCCGGATCTCCTCCTACCCCCGTCCATTCTACAGCCCGGATCTCCTCCTACCCCCGTCCATTCTACAGCCCGGATCTCCTCCTACCCCCGTCCATTCTACAGCCCGGATCTCCTCCTACCCCCGTCCATTCTACAGCCCGGATCTCCTCCTCCCCCGTCCATTCTACAGCCCGGATCTCCTCCTACCCCGTCCATTCTACAGCCCGGATCTCCTCCTACCCCCGTCCATTCTACAGCCCGGATCTCCTCCTACCCCCGTCCATTCTACAGCCCGGATCTCCTCCTACCCCCGTCCATTCTACAGCCCGGATCTCCTCCTACCCCGTCCATTCTACAGCCCCCATCTCCTCCTACCCCCGTCCATTCTACAGCCCGGATCTCCTCCTACCCCGTCCATTCTACAGCCCGGATCTCCTCCTACCCCGTCCATTCTACAGCCCCCATCTCCTACCCCGTCCATTCTACAGCCTGCATCTCCTACCCCGTCCATTCTACAGCCCACATCTCCTACCCCGTCCATTCTACAGCCCACATCTCCTACCCCGTCCATTCTACAGCCTGCATCTCCTACCCCGTCCATTCTACAGCCCACATCTCCTACCCCGTCCATTCTACAGCCCGCATCTCCTACCCCGTCCATTCTACAGCCTGCATCTCCTACCCCGTCCATTCTACAGCCCACATCTCCTACCCCGTCCATTCTACAGCCTGCATCTCCTACCCCGTCCATTCTACAGCCCGGATCTCCTCCTACCCCGTCCATTCTACAGCCCGGATCTCCTCCTACCCCGTCCATTCTACAGCCCCCATCTCCTACCCCGTCCATTCTACAGCCTGCATCTCCTACCCCGTCCATTCTACAGCCCGGATCTCCTCCTACCCCGTCCATTCTACAGCCCGCATCTCCTACCCCGTCCATTCTACAGCCTGCATCTCCTACCCCGTCCATTCTACAGCCCACATCTCCTACCCCGTCCATTCTACAGCCCACATCTCCTACCCCGTCCATTCTACAGCCCCCATCTCCTCCTACCCCCGTCCATTCTACAGCCCGGATCTCCTCCTACCCCCGTCCATTCTACAGCCCGGATCTCCTCCTACCCCCGTCCATTCTACAGCCCGGATCTCCTCCTACCCCCGTCCATTCTACAGCCCGGATCTCCTCCTACCCCCGTCCATTCTACAGCCCGGATCTCCTCCTACCCCCGTCCATTCTACAGCCCGGATCTCCTCCTACCCCGTCCATTCTACAGCCCGGATCTCCTCCTACCCCCGTCCATTCTACAGCCCGGATCTCCTCCTACCCCCGTCCATTCTACAGCCCGGATCTCCTCCTACCCCCGTCCATTCTACAGCCCGGATCTCCTCCTACCCCGTCCATTCTACAGCCCCCATCTCCTCCTACCCCCGTCCATTCTACAGCCCGGATCTCCTCCTACCCCGTCCATTCTACAGCCCGGATCTCCTCCTACCCCGTCCATTCTACAGCCCACATCTCCTACCCCGTCCATTCTACAGCCTGCATCTCCTACCCCGTCCATTCTACAGCCCACATCTCCTACCCCGTCCATTCTACAGCCCGCATCTCCTACCCCGTCCATTCTACAGCCTGCATCTCCTACCCCGTCCATTCTACAGCCTGCATCTCCTACCCCGTCCATTCTACAGCCCACATCTCCTACCCCGTCCATTCTACAGCCTGCATCTCCTACCCCGTCCATTCTACAGCCCGGATCTCCTCCTACCCCGTCCATTCTACAGCCCACATCTCCTACTCCGTCCATTCTACAGCCCGGATCTCCTCCTACCCCCGTCCATTCTACAGCCCGGATCTCCTCCTACCCTGTCCATTCTACAGCCCGGATCTCCTACCCCCCGTCCATTCTACAGCCCGGATCTCCTCCTACCCCCGTCCATTCTACAGCCCCCATCTCCTCCTACCCCCGTCCATTCTACAGCCCGGATCTCCTCCTACCCCCGTCCATTCTACAGCCCGGATCTCCTCCTACCCCCGTCCATTCTACAGCCCGGATCTCCTCCTACCCCCGTCCATTCTACAGTCCGGATCTCCTCCTACCCCCGTCCATTCTACAGTCCGGATCTCCTCCTACCCCCGTCCATTCTACAGCCCGGATCTCCTCCTACCCCCGTCCATTCTACAGCCCGGATCTCCTCCTACCCCCGTCCATTCTACAGTCCGGATCTCCTCCTACCCCCGTCCATTCTACAGTCCGGATCTCCTCCTACCCCCGTCCATTCTACAGCCCGGATCTCCTACCCCGTCCATTCTACTGCCCCCATCTCCTTCCCCGTCCATTCTACTGCCCCCATCTCCTTCCCCGTCCATTCTACTGCCCCCATCTCCTTCCCCGTCCATTCTACTGCCCCCATCTCCTTCCCCGTCCATTCTACTGCCCCCATCTCCTTCCCCGTCCATTCTACTGCCCCCATCTCCTTCCCCGTCCATTCTACTGCCCCCATCTCCTTCCCCGTCCATTCTACTGCCCGCATCTCCTTCCCCGTCCATTCTACTGCCCGCATCTCCTTCCCCGTCCATTCTACTGCCCGCATCTCCTTCCCCGTCCATTCTACTGCCCGCATCTCCTTCCCCGTCCATTCTACTGCCCGCATCTCCTTCCCCGTCCATTCTACTGCCCGCATCTCCTTCCCCGTCCATTCTACTGCCCGCATCTCCTTCCCCGTCCATTCTGCTGCCCGCATCTCCTTCCCCGTCCATTCTGCTGCCCCCATCTCCTTCCCCGTCCATTCTACTGCCCGCATCTCCTTCCCCGTCTATTCCACAGCCCGCATCTCCTTCCCCGTCCATTCTACTGCCCCCATCTCCTTCCCCGTCCATTCTACTGCCCCCATCTCCTTCCCCGTCCATTCTACTGCCCCCATCTCCTTCCCCGTCCATTCTACTGCCCGCATCTCCTTCCCCGTCCATTCTACTGCCCGCATCTCCTTCCCCGTCCATTCTACTGCCCGCATCTCCTTCCCCGTCCATTCTGCTGCCCGCATCTCCTTCCCCGTCCATTCTGCTGCCCGCATCTCCTTCCCCGTCCATTCTGCTGCCCGCATCTCCTTCCCCGTCCATTCTGCTGCCCGCATCTCCTTCCCCGTCCATTCTACTGCCCCCATCTCCTTCCCCGTCCATTCTACTGCCCCCATCTCCTTCCCCGTCCATTCTACTGCCCCCATCTCCTTCCCCGTCCATTCTACTGCCCGCATCTCCTTCCCCGTCCATTCTACTGCCCGCATCTCCTTCCCCGTCCATTCTACTGCCCCCATCTCCTTCCCCGTCCATTCTACTGCCCGCATCTCCTTCCCCGTCCATTCTACTGCCCGCATCTCCTTCCCCGTCCATTCTACTGCCCCCATCTCCTTCCCCGTCCATTCTACTGCCCCCATCTCCTTCCCCGTCCATTCTACTGCCCCCATCTCCTTCCCCGTCCATTCTACTGCCCCCATCTCCTTCCCCGTCCATTCTACTGCCCCCATCTCCTTCCCCGTCTATTCCACAGCCCGCATCTCCTTCCCCGTCATTGTACAGCCCAGCACTCGGTGCTCATACCGCTTGTAAAATTCCGTGACTATTATTGGTCGGGTGAACTGATTGCTCTTTGAGTAGAAGGTATTGGGGGTGTGAAGGTACACAGGGAGTTAGTTCATAGCAAAGGCTGATGTCACTATCAACGGTTATTTCACAAAAAATCATTTTATCTTCATCGTTTTAATGTCAGGACTGACCCCCTCTCTCTTTTCCATCAGGTGTGTCATGCCAATCCCTCAGAGCGAGCCCGCTTCATCCGCTGTATCTACAACCTCCTCCAGTCCTCCAGTCCTGCTGTGAAATACGAAGCAGCCGGGACATTGGTCACTCTGTCCAGCGCTCCCACCGCTATCAAGGTAAACCCCAAATAACTACAGAGTTCAGGAGCAAGTCAGTTCCATTTTAGATATCCACAGACATTTATAAGGGGGCGTTTGTGTTTCCTTTGATGCTGAGTGACCTAATGTTGCAGATCTGTAAATCGCTGAATATTAATGGTTTTCCTTTTGTTTAATAATCAATCAATTTTTAAAACTTTGGTAAAGAAAAGTTGTAAAGGGGAAATGTGAGGTGAAAGGAAGAAAGAAAATCTCCTTCACTTCCTGTTTTGGTGCCGCCTGTTGAGGAAACGCAGGGAAGTGAACACAGATGGCGATAAGAGACGGACTGCAATGCTCCTTCTCCGATGGATTACTCTGCAGCACAAGTGTCTCACTATAACTGTCTTTTTTGACACTTGTAGTTAGTTTCATGTTTCAGTCCACTCCTTTTACCCCTTCCTATTGGCTCAGCCCTATGATGGATGGCCAATTGCTGTCTAAGACCCCTTTCACACTGAGGCAGTTTTCAGGCATTTTAGCGCTAGAAATAACGCCTGTAAAGCACCTGAAAACCGCCTACTATTCATTACAATGATTGCTTTCACACCCGGGTGGCGTGCTTGCGGGACGTTCGGAAAAGTCCTGCAAGCAGCATCTTTGGGGCAGGTTAGGAGTGATGTATGCAGTGCTCCCAAAACGCCCCTGCCCATTGCAAAAAATGGACAGCGCTTCAGAAGCACCGCAACAGGGGAGTTTTTAACTCCCCTTTGGTGTTACAAGCGCCCCGCTTGGGTGGGCTGACTCTGGGTTGGGTGGGCTGACTCTGGGTTGGGTGGGCTGACTCTGGGTTGGGTGGGCTGACTCTGGGTTGGGTGGGCTGACTCTGGGTTGGGTGGGCTGACTCTGGGTTGGGTGGGCTGACTCTGGGTTGGGCGGGCTGACTCTGGGTTGGGCGGGCTGACTCTGGGTTGGGCGGGCTGACTCTGGGTTGGGCGGGCTGACTCTGGGTTGGGCGGGCTGACTCTGGGTTGGGCGGGCTGACTCTGGGTTGGGCGGGCTGACTCTGGGTTGGGCGGGCTGACTCTGGGTTGGGCGGGCTGACTCTGGGTTGGGCGGGCTGACTCTGGGTTGGGCGGGCTGACTCTGGGTTGGGCGGGCTGACTCTGGGTTGGGCGGGCTGACTCTGGGTTGGGCGGGCTGACTCTGGGTTGGGCGGGCTGACTCTGGGTTGGGCGGGCTGACTCTCGGGTTGGGTCGCTCCTCTGTCTCACTTGAGTCACTAGCTGTCTCTTGTCCTCAGGCTGCCGCTCAGTGCTACATCGATCTAATCATTAAGGAGAGCGACAACAATGTCAAACTTATCGTTTTGGATCGTCTGGTGGAACTGAAGGACCATCCCTCCCATGAGCGCGTCCTGCAGGTGGGTTCTCCTGTTTTGTACGATGAGCATGTTGCAGTTGGAAGTCGGATTCCTAGTCTGGTTTGGTGATTACATATGTGCTGGGTGTTCAGATGGTTCAGTTTCCGCTCTTCTCTCTCTCTCTCTCTCCCAGGATCTGGTGATGGACATCTTGAGGGTCCTCACCACGCCGGATCTGGAGGTTCGCAAGAAAACTCTACAGCTGGCTCTGGATTTGGTGTCCTCCCGGAACGTGGAAGAGGTGGGGCCCTTTGTTGTCTGGAGAGTCTCTGGAGTGTCTTCATGGTGGTTTGGAGGTCTCATGGTTGTCCCGTTCTTTTTGTAGCTGGTGATCGTCCTGAAGAAGGAAGTCATAAAGACAAACAATGTGACGGAACACGAAGACACAGACAAGTACAGGCAGCTTCTGGTCCGCACTCTCCACTCCTGCAGCGTCAGATTCCCGGATATGGCTGCTAATGTCATCCCGGTGGTAGGTACCACATTCACAGTCCTCAGTCCCGGGTGTGATTTGCCTTTTTTATGTGATTAGGGGCTTAAGTGACACTGTTGCCTCATAACCAGGCTCCGTGTTCCCCAAGTTTATGTGGGGTGCAGCAGGTTCCCCCCAAAAGTTAAAACATTGTGATATGTTAGTTGGTTTCCATCCACACTGACTCTCCTGTGTGTCTGGATGATTGTGGTGGGGACACTGACCCTCCTGTGTCTGGATGATTGTGGTGGGGACACTGACCCTCCTGTGTGTCTGGATGATTGTGGTGGGGACACTGACCCTCCTGTGTGTCTGGATGATCGTGGTGGGGACACTGACCCTCCCGTGTGTCTGGATGATTGTGGTGGGGACACCGACCCTCCTGTGTGTCTGGATGATTGTGGTGGGGACACTGACCCTCCTGTGTGTCTGGATGATTGTGGTGGGGACACTGACCCTCCCGTGTGTCTGGATGATTGTGGTGGGGACACCGACCCTCCTGTGTGTCTGGATGATTGTGGTGGGGACACTGACCCTCCTGTGTGTCTGGATGATCGTGGTGGGGACACTGACCCTCCTGTGTGTCTGGATGATCGTGGTGGAGACACTGACCCTCCTGTGTCTGGATGATCGTGGTGGGGACACTGACCCTCCTGTGTGTCTGGATGATTGTGGTGGGGACACTGACCCTCCTGTGTCTGGATGATTGTGGTGGAGACACTGACCCTCCTGTGTGTCTGGATGATTGTGGTGGGGACACCGACCCTCCTGTGTCTGGATGATTGTGGTGGGGACACCGACCCTCCTGTGTGTCTGGATGATTGTGGTGGGGACACTGACCCTCCTGTGTGTCTGGATGATTGTGGTGGGGACACCGACCCTCCTGTGTGTCTGGATGATTGTGGTGGGGACACTGACCCTCCTGTGTGTCTGGATGATCGTGGTGGGGACACTGACCCTCCTGTGTGTCGATCATTGTGGTGGGGACACTGACCCTCCCGTGTGTCTGGATGATCGTGGTGGGGACACTGACCCTCCCGTGTGTCTGGATGATTGTGGTGGGGACACCGACCCTCCTGTGTGTCTGGATGATTGTGGTGGGGACACTGACCCTCCTGTGTGTCTGGATGATTGTGGTGGGGACACTGACCCTCCTGTGTGTCTGGATGATTGTGGTGGGGACACTGACCCTCCTGTGTGTCTGGATGATTGTGGTGGGGACACCGACCCTCCTGTGTGTCTGGATGATTGTGGTGGGGACACCGACCCTCCTGTGTGTCTGGATGATTGTGGTGGGGACACTGACCCTCCTGTGTGTCGATTTATTGTGGTGGGGACACTGACCCTCCTGTGTGTCTGGATGATTGTGGTGGGGACACTGACCCTCCTGTGTGTCTGGATGATCGTGGTGGGGACACTGACCCTCCTGTGTGTCTGGATGATTGTGGTGGGGACACTGACCCTCCTGTGTGTCTGGATGATTGTGGTGGGGACACTGACCCTCCTGTGTCTGGATGATTGTGGTGGGGACACTGACCCTCCTGTGTGTCTGGATGATTGTGGTGGGGACACCGACCCTCCTGTGTCTGGATGATCGTGGTGGGGACACTGACCCTCCTGTGTCTGGATGATCGTGGTGGGGACACTGACCCTCCTGTGTCTGGATGATTGTGGTGGGGACACTGACCCTCCTGTGTCTGGATGATTGTGGTGGGGACACTGACCCTCCCGTGTGTCTGGATGATCGTGGTGGGGACACTGACCCTCCTGTGTGTCTGGATGATTGTGGTGGGGACACCGACCCTCCTGTGTGTCTGGATGATTGTGGTGGGGACACCGACCCTCCTGTGTGTCTGGATGATTGTGGTGGGGACACTGACCCTCCTGTGTGTCTGGATGATCGTGGTGGGGACACTGACCCTCCTGTGTCTGGATGATCGTGGTGGGGACACTGACCCTCCTGTGTCTGGATGATTGTGGTGGGGACACTGACCCTCCTGTGTCTGGATGATCGTGGTGGAGACACTGACCCTCCTGTGTCTGGATGATTGTGGTGGGGACACTGACCCTCCTGTGTCTGGATGATTGTGGTGGGGACACTGACCCTCCTGTGTGTCTGGATGATTGTGGTGGGGACACTGACCCTCCTGTGTGTCTGGATGATTGGGTGGGGACACCGACCCTCCTGTGTCTGTATGATCGTGGTGGGGACACTGACCCTCCTGTGTGTCTGGATGATTGTGGTGGGGACACCGACCCTCCTGTGTGTCTGGATGATTGTGGTGGGGACACTGACCCTCCTGTGTCTGGATGATCGTGGTGGGGACACTGACCCTCCTGTGTGTCTGGATGATTGTGGTGGGGACACCGACCCTCCTGTGTCTGGATGATTGTGGTGGGGACACCGACCCTCCTGTGTCTGGATGATCGTGGTGGGGACACTGACCCTCCTGTGTGTCTGGATGATTGTGGTGGGGACACCGACCCTCCTGTGTCTGGATGATTGTGGTGGGGACACCGACCCTCCTGTGTGTCTGGATGATTGTGGTGGGGACACTGACCCTCCTGTGTCTGGATGATTGTGGTGGGGACACTGACCCTCCTGTGTCTGGATGATTGTGGTGGGGACACCGACCCTCCTGTGTGTCTGGATGATTGTGGTGGGGACACTGACCCTCCTGTGTGTCTGGATGATTGTGGTGGGGACACTGACCCTCCTGTGTGTCTGGATGATTGTGGTGGGGACACTGACCCTCCTGTGTGTCTGGATGATCGTGGTGGGGACACTGACCCTCCTGTGTCTGGATGATTGTGGTGGGGACACTGACCCTCCTGTGTCTGGATGATTGTGGTGGGGACACTGACCCTCCTGTGTCTGGATGATTGTGGTGGGGACACTGACCCTCCTGTGTCTGGATGATCGTGGTGGGGACACTGACCCTCCTGTGTCTGGATGATTGTGGTGGGGACACCGACCCTCCTGTGTGTCTGGATGATTGTGGTGGGGACACTGACCCTCCTGTGTCTGGATGATTGTGGTGGGGACACTGACCCTCCTGTGTCTGGATGATTGTGGTGGGGACACTGACCCTCCTGTGTGTCTGGATGATTGTGGTGGGGACACTGACCCTCCTGTGTCTGGATGATTGTGGTGGGGACACTGACCCTCCTGTGTGTCTGGATGATTGTGGTGGGGACACTGACCCTCCTGTGTGTCTGGATGATTGTGGTGGGGACACTGACCCTCCTGTGTGTCTGGATGATTGTGGTGGGGACACTGACCCTCCTGTGTGTCTGGATGATCGTGGTGGGGACACCGACCCTCCTGTGTGTCTGGATGATCGTTTTCTTCCTGAGTAATCCTCTCCTCTTTAATTTATTTGCAGCTGATGGAATTCCTGAGCGACAGTAATGAGGCCGCAGCGGCCGATGTCCTGGAGTTTGTTCGGGAGGCCGTTCAGCGATTCGATAATTTACGAACACTAATAGTGGAGAAAATGCTGGAAGTTTTCCACGCCATAAAGACAGTCAAGTAAGTGAAAAGCCATTGATGGTGGATTAGGGGGGACTCTGTGTTCTCACACTTTTTCTTCTTAGAATTCCCAGACATTTCTCGGTCGCTTTGTCACTGAAAATGACATATTCTCCAAATATTGAAAATTTATAAAATGTTTAACCACCTAAAGACCCCGCCATTTCTGCCACTTATTGTTTACAAGTAAAAATCTGTATTTTTGGTGCTAAATTACTTAGAACCCCCAAACATAACATAATATAATAATTTTTTTTTTTTTTTTTTTTTAGCCGAGACCCTAGAGCAGTGATGGAGAACCTTGGCACCCCAGATGTTTTGGAACTACATTTCCCATGATGCTCTTGCACTCTGCAGTGTAGTTGAGCATCATGGAAAATGTAGTTCCAAAACATCTGGGGTGCCAAGGTTCTCCATCACTGCCCTAGAGAATAAAATAGTTGCATTTTTTTTAAAAAACAAAAAAAAAACAAAATACACTTTTTAATGAATTTTCATGCAAGAAAACACAATATATAACTCAATCTTTTGGTAAAATATAAAAGATTTTACGCCGCGTAAATAGATACCTAACATGTCACGCTTTATAATTGCGCACGCTCGTGGAATGGCGACAAAACTAGGGTACTTAAAAAAAATCTCTGTAGGCGATGCTTTAAAAATGTTTAGAGTAGCTCTAGTATTATTGCTTTCGCTATAACGTTTGTAGTGATACGTCATACTCGCACGTGGTGCAAACACCATTTACATATGTGTGCGCGACCTACGTGTCTGTGCGCGAGCATGGAGGGATGGGGGGCGCTTCAATTTTTTTTGTTCTTGTTTTACACTGTGCCTTTTTTTTTTTTTACTTTTTTATTCCTATTACAAGGAATGTAAACATCCCTTGTAATAGTAATAAGGGGTGGCAGGTCCTCTTTAAGGAGAGATCTGGGGTTTAAAAGACCCCCAAATCCTACCTTTTTTTTGAAAGCATCAGATAAAAAAAAACCAAAGTATCTTTTTGTTTAACCACTTCGCGCCCGTAGGGCATCCTTGGACGTCCTCGACTTTGAGGGGCTATATCTGAATGATGCCTGTAGCTACAGACATGATTCAGATATCGGCTTTTTCCGCCGGCGATTCCCTACACCATAAGAACGATCATAGCAGCAGCTGTTCCGCCGCTTGATCGTTCTTACGGGCGGCGGGAGGGGACGCCTTCCTCCGGTGCTTGTACCGACTCCCCGCTTCCATCGGTGAGTCGGACACAGGATCCGCCAGCCCCGGATGGTGAACATAGAGATTTCCGGCGGACCAGATGGTCGCCGGAGTCTCTATGATTGTTTGGAGGCCGGGCGCGATGTTATGACGTCACGCCTGGCCTCTGCATTCAAAAAAACAGCGCCGCTTCGGCTGGGAAGCGGAGATCGTTTTTTTTTTTTTTTTTTATTATTTTAGGCTTCCCAGCCTAGAGGTGAGATGTGGGATCTTATTGACCCCCCCCCCCCCAAATCTCACTGTAAAAAGGACCGATTGTGCCATATTCCTATTACAAGGGATGTTTACATTCCTTGTAATAGGAATAAAAGTGATCAAAATTATTTTTATTTTTTTTTTAAATGTCAAACTAAAAAAATGTCAAATTAACAATAAAAAAAATAAAAAAAAAATGAAAGTGTCCCTGTCCCCGTGAGCTCGCACGCAGAAGCGAACGCATACGTAAGTCCCGCCCACATATGAAACCGGTGTTTAAACCACACATGTGAGGTATTGCCGCGAACGTTAGAGCGAGAGAAATAATTCTAGCCCTAGAACTCCTTTGTAACTCGAAACATGGAACCAGTAAAAAATTTTAAAGCGTCGCCTATGGGGATTTTTAAGTACCAAAGTTTGGCGCCATTCCAAGAGTGTGCGCAATTTTGCAGTGTGACATGTTGGGTATCTATTTACTCGGCATAACTTCATCTTTCACAATATACAAAAAAATTGGGCTGACTTTAATGTTTTGTTTTGTTTTTTTTTTAAGCATGAAACTGTTTTTTTTCCAAAAAAACTGCGTTCGAAAAATTGCTGCGCAAATACCGCGCAAGATAAAAAGTTGCAATGACTGCCATTGTATTCTCTAAGGTCTTTGCTAAAAAATATATATAATGTTTGGGGTTCTATGTAATTTCTAGCAAAAAAATGATGAATTTTACATGTAGGACAGAAATGTCAGAATTGGCCTGGGCACGAAGTGGTTAAAAAAATATATAATTTGTTTACTTTCGCACTAAACAGGAAGTGACGTCATGATGTCGCTCCAGTCCTCCTAGACCAGAGGTGTACAGAGACGATCTGGCCTCAAATCTGTGACCGGCCATCCGAACCATCGGATCATTTCCCCGGCTCGCCGGTGATTCTCGAAATGATCCGATGGAGATGACCAGAGAAGAATATATTAGCCGATATCTTCGGCTTTAATTTCTAATCATAAAACAAGAGCATTTCTGCACACAGCCAATAGAGGTGATCTAATACAGGATCCTGTTTCAGAATTTATCGAGGAGCGTTGTGGATTTTGGGAGAATATTGCAGCACAAAGGAAGATATCCAGAGCGTGATGACTGAAGTGCGCAGGTCTCTGGGAGAGGTGGGTATCGTCCCAAAGATTCCGTCCCCCCCCCCCCCCCCCCCCTTGTACAGAGGCAGACCTCATAACACGAGGGCGTTCCCTTGTCTGTAGGTTCCCATCGTGGAGACGGAGATCAAGAAGGAATCCGGGGAGACGAAACCGGAGGAGGAGGTGACGATCGGCTCCACCCAAAGGCTGGTGACTGAAATGGGCACATACGCCACCCAGAGCGCCCTCAGCAGTGCCAGGCCCACAAAGAAAGAGGAGGAGAGGTTTGTTGAGGTTCTGCAATCCTTGATGGGGGCTCATTTGGCTTTGTAGAGGGGGGGGGGGGGGGGGGTTGGTGTATGTCTGGGCAAATGTTTTGGGGGTTGTGCAAATTCTGGTGATGGCAGCCAATCAGCTTCTACCTTTTTTTAGCTTCTTCAATAAAGCTATATATTCTATCTCTCTCCTGTAGGCCGCCTCTCCGAGGATTTTTATTGGAGGGAGATTTCTTTGTCGCTGCCGCTCTCGCAACTACGCTTACTAAGATTGCACTGCGCTACGTGGCCTTGGTCCCAGAGAAGAAGTTGCAGAATGTAAGTCTGACATTTAGTTCTGGAAAGAGTCTGCTTTTGCAAGTGATGCGATGGACCTGGTGACGACCTTGTATTGTACGGAGTAGTCATTATGCGGATGTCTTGAGCTGCCGCAGAGTAAGTGTCCCGGTCAGGGGTCAGGCTTGGAGACCAGTAGCTATAGCAGTAGAGCGGCTCCCACCGACCAGCAGGATAAGTGTACAAGCAGGTTATCTAAGGTGAGGGGTCTATGTACTAACTGGTGTTCACCAGAGCCCCTGATGGTGGGAATGGGTTTTGCTGCTTGTTAGTACCAGGTGGTCGCAGTCCTTAGGATCACGCCACCAGGAGGGGAGCAAGCCGGGATGCTATAGCAGGTAGGGATCAAGCAAAAACGTAGTCCGTAAACAAGCCAGAGGTCAGTAACAAGTGGTAGCAGGAGCGACAAGAGCAAGATGTTGGCTGGAGAGAAGACAATAATCTGGCAAACAGGAAGTGCAAAGGCATGGCTAAAATAGGAAGCTCATGGGAGGAGCAAAGAGTTCAAGAGACAAGGCAAAGCTGTCTAAGGACTCAGGCAGGGGGCTGTCCAGCATCTCAGGAGGCTCAGCAAGAAGAGATACTGCTAGACACAGCAGAGGTTGCAGGTTCAGACCCGGGTCCTGACAGTAAGACACCATTCACATGGAGCGTTTTGCAATGATGTGAATTCCAGCAGCAGTAATCGACTGATTCTTGCTGCTGGGATCGACGGCTGTGTGCATAAAGCAGCGGCTGACAAGCCTGCACAATGCAGTGACAGGCTGTCGGCAGCTGCAGCTATTCATACTCGTTTGCAAAGCCAGCAATCACCTGTGGTGTTTGCGGTGGGATGTACACAAATTAGAGATTCCCTCTTCTACATTCACAAAGAGGGAAGATCACTAGTTTTATTATAGGTAAGTGATATGTATTTGCATGCATGTGAGACGGTGTGACCATACAGGTTATGCTGAGGAGGGAAGTCTTCATAGAACATGATCTAATCCCATGTCTACATTCTATCCTGGTCTCTCACACTCTATCATTGCTTCTCTCCTCCCGCAGTCCTTTGTATCAGAAGCCATGTTGTTGATGGCGACCATCTTGCACGTGGGGAAATCCTCCCTGCCCAAGAAGCAAATTACAGACGACGATGTGGACCGGATTTCTCTGTGTCTGAAGGTTCTTTCCGAATGTTCTCCTTTGATGAGCGAAATCTTCAACAAAGAGTGCCGTCAGTCACTCTCCAACATGCTGCATGCCAAGCTGGAGGAGGAGAAGCTCTCCCAGAAGGTGATCTCCGGACAGGTCCTTTTTATGCGTGTCCATGGTCCTCTGTTTGGGGTCTATCCTTCCTGACAGGTCCCGTTATGTGTATCCATGGACCTCTGTTGGGGTCCATACCTCCTGACAGGTCCCCTTTATGTGTATCCATGGACCTCTGTTGGGGTCCATACCTCCTGACAGGTCCCCTTTATGCGCGTGTCCATGGACTTCTGTTGGGGTCCATCTTTCCTGACAGGTCCTCTTTATGGGTGTCCATGGACCTCTGTTTGGGGTCCATCCCTCCTGACAGGTCCCGTTTATGTGTATCCATGGACTTCTGTTGGGGTCCATCCCTCCTGATAGGTCCCCTTTATGCGTGTCCATGGATCTTTGTTGGGTCCTGACAGGGTCCCCTTTATGTGTATCCATGGACCTCTGTTTTGGATTCCATCCCTCCTGACGGGTGCCAATTCCCAGGGACTTCTGTTGGGGGTCCAGGCTCAGCAGGAGGAGGTATGTAGGAGAAGACTTGACATGGTTGTCTCACCTTTGTCCCCTTTACTCTCCACAGAAAGAGTCAGAGAAGCGCAATGTGACGGTTCAGGCGGACGATCCCATCTCCTTCATGCAGCTCACCGCCAAGAGCGAGATGTCGTCTAAGGAGGATCAGTTCCAGCTGAGTCTGCTGGCCGCTATGGGGACCACCCAGAGGAAGGAGGCGGCTGACCCTCTGGCATCCAAACTGAATAAAGTAAGTGCCCCGCCTTGTGTCTGGATGGGGAATGACGGTCACATGACTGCCCTGTACAATGGCAGTTAGTCTTCAAAGTTTAGTTCTATGTGGGGCTCATCCTGGAAAATGGTCCACCTGATAATGACCCCGCCTCCTTATCTCATCTTTATATTCAAATACAAGTGCGGGGTAAACAAGAGGGGGCCAACCCATTAATCCCTTAAATTCCGGGCAGTTTCACCCCCTTCCTGCCCAGGCCAGCTTTCAGCGCTGTCGCACTTTGACAATTGCGCGGTCATGCTACACTGTACTCCAGGGGTCTCAAACTGGCGGCCCTCCAGCTGTTGCGAAACTGCAAGTCCCATGAGGCATTGCAAGGCTGACAGTTACAAGCACGACTCCCACAGGCAGAGGCATGATGGGACTTGTAGCTTCACAACAGCTGGAGGACCGCCAGTTTTTTATCATTTTTTCTAACACAAATAGTTTTCTCTCAGTGGTATTTAATCACCACCTGGAGTTTTTTTATTTTTTTGCTAAATAAAGGAATTTTTTTTTTTATAAAAGAAAGGCGTTTTTCTTTTTTTCTGTTTTTAAATATTTGCCACTAAAAAAAAAAACTTTCGAAATTAAATAGACTCTCAGAGGTTGGCGTGTAAATTGCCAACATCCCTCAAAATTTTGAAAAAGAGAAAACCTCAAAGGTGGGATTTTACGGGCAAATATTAGAAAAAAATATATGAAAAATTAGATAAAATATTAAATTTATTGATACAAAAAGTGGGATTTTTACCACCTCTGTCAACTTTGAATGTATTATTATTGTTGTTTATATGAATGTGGTTGTTTCCATTGAAATTATGGTTTTATGAACTTTTTGTATTAATAAATTTTAATATTTTATCTAATTTTTCATATATTTTTTTTTCTAATAATTGCCCGTAAAATCCCACCTTTTGAGGTTTTCTCTTTTTCATAAAAAAAAATCTTTCTTCATAAATTTAGGCCAAAATGTATTCTGCATTTTTTTTTTTTTTTTTTTTGAAAATTACCCAAATCAGTGTATATTATTTAGAGTGTAGGAAAGGTATAGAGTCCACAAACCATGGGATATACAGTTAGGTCCATATATATTTGGACAGGGGCATAATTTTCATACTTTTTGGCTCTGTATGCCACCAGAATAAAATTTAAAAGGAAACAATCCAAATGAATTTAACCACTTAAAGACCAGCCTCGTTTTGGATTTTAGGTGTTTACAAGTTTAAAACAGGTTTTTTTGCTAGAAAATTACTTAGAACCCCCAAACATTATATATTGTTTTTTTTCTAACATCCTAGAGAATACAATAGCGGTCATTGCAATACTTTTTTTTGCACCGTATTTGCGCAGCGGTCTTCTAAGCGCACTTTTTTTGGAAAAAATTCACTTTTTTGAAAAAAAAAATAAGACAACAGTAAAGTCAGCCCAATTTTTTTTTATATTGTGAAATATAATGTTACGCCAAGTAAATTGATACCCAACATGTCACGCTTCAAAATTGCGCCCGCTCGTGGAATAGTGTCAAACTTTTACCCTTTAAAAATCTCCATAGGCGACGTTTAAAAAATTCTACAGATTGCATGTTTTGCGTTACAGAGGAGGTCTAGGGCTAGAATTATTGCTCTCACTCTACCGGTCGCGGCGATACCTCACATGTGTGGTTTGACCACCGTTTTCATATGCGGGCGCTACTCACGTATGCGTTCGCTTCTGTGTGCGAGCTCGTCGGGACAGGGCGCTTTAAAAAATTTTTTTTTTTTTTTTTATTTTATTTTATTTATTTTTTCACTGTTTTTAAAAAAAAAAAAAAATTTGGATCACTTTTATTCCTATTACAAGGAATGTAAACATCCCTTGTAATAGAAAAAAGCATGACAGGTCCTCTTAAATATGAGATCTGGGGTCAAAAAGTCCTCAGATCTCATATTTAGACTAAAATGCAAAAAAAAAAAAAAAAAAAGTCGTTTAAAAAAATGACACTAAAAAAATTTGTGCCTTTTAAGAGAGTGGGCGGAGCCGTCGAATGACGTCGCTCCGGCCGTCACATGGTATGGAGACGGGTGGGGGCCATCTTGGCCTCACTTGTCTCCATACCTCAGCAGGGAAAGGACCCGATCGCCTCCGCCGCTACCGACGGCTCCGGTAAGCGGCGGAAGGCGCGGGAGAGCGGCGGGAGGGGGGGGGTGGCACCTCTCCCGCCGCCGATAACGGTGATCTCGCGGCGAACCCGCCGCAGAGACCACCATTATCGTGTACAGAATCGCTCACTGTAAAGATGGATATCTCGGTTGTGGCAGCAGCTGCTGCCGTTACCGAGATATCCATCTCCAAAAAAATGACGTATATATACAGTGAGCGGGGCTGAAGTGGTTAAAGTGAAGACTTTCAGATTTAATTTAAGGGGTTGAACATGAATATCAAGTACAAATTTTAGGAACTGCAACCATTTTTATACACAGCCCCTCCCATTTTCAAGGGCTCAAATGTAATTGGACAAATGAATATAATACTAAATGTTGTTCATTTTTAATATTTTGTTGAGAATCCTTTACTGGCAATGACTGTCTGAAGTCTGGAACCCATGGACATCAACGAAGACTGGCTTTCCTCCTTTCTGATGCTTTGCCGGGCTCTACCTGCAGCTGCCTTCAGTTCTTTGTTTGCGGTTTTCTACTTTTTAGTTTTTGCCATCAGCGAGTGAAATGCTCAAGTGGGTTGAGATCAGGTGATTGACTCAGCCATTGCAGAATATTCCGCTTCTTTTCCTTCAAAAGCTCCCGGGTTGCTTTTGCAGTGTGTTTTGGATCATTGTCCATCTATACTGTGAAGCGCCGCCCAATCATTGACTGAATCTGGGCTGACACTATATCTCTAAACTGCAGAATTCATCCGGCTGCTTCTGTCATCTGTCACATCATCAATAACCAATGACCCAGTGCCACTGGAAGCCATGCATTCCCATGCCATCACACTGCAAGCTCCACCACAGATGACGTTGTGTGCTTTGGATCATGAGCTCTTCCAGGCCTCCTCCACACTTTTTTTTTCTTCCCGTCATTCTGCTACGGATTAATTTTAGTTTCATCCGTCCAATGAATGCTTTTCCAGAACTGGTCTGGCTTTTTTAGATGTGTTTTGGCGAAGTGTAATCTGGCTTTTCTATTCTTCAGGCTTAAAGGTTTGCACCTTGTGGTGAACCCTCTGTATTTGCTCTTGTGAAGTCTTCTCTTGATTATAGACTTTGACAACGATACACCCACCTCCTGGAGTGTGGCCTCCACTTGTCTCCGCTTCCTGGAGTGTGGCCTCCACTTGTCTCCGCTTCCTGGAGTGTGGCCTCCACTTGTCTCCGCTTCCTGGAGTGTGGCCTCCACTTGTCTCCGCTTCCTGGAGTGTGGCCTCCACTTGTCTCCGCTTCCTGGAGTGTGGCCTCCACTTGTCTCCGCTTCCTGGAGTGTGGCCTCCACTTGTCTCCGCTTCCTGGAGTGTGGCCTCCACTTGTCTCCGCTTCCTGGAGTGTGGCCTCCACTTGTCTCCGCTTCCTGGAGTGTGGCCTCCACTTGTCTCCGCTTCCTGGAGTGTGGCCTTCACTTTGTCTCCGCCTCCTGGAGTGGGTCCTTTACTTGTCTGGATGTTGTGAATGGGTTTTTCTTTACCATAGAGCGAGGACCCCTGCGATCATCGTCTTCCGTGGACGTCCAGTCCTTTTTTTATGTTGCTGAGCTCACCAGTGCATTCTTCTTTCCTCACAATGTACCAGACTGTTGATTTGGCCACTCCTAATGTTGCTGCTATCTCTCTGATGGCTTGGTTTTGTTTTTGATGCCTTACAATGGCCTGTTTCACTTGCATGGACAGCTCCTTTTGAACGCAGGATGTAGGTTCACAGCAACAGATTCCAAATGCAAATACCACACTAATGGTCCGTACACAGGATCCGAAAATCGGACGAAAAATATCGCTTCCAAAGCGATCGTACGATAATCTGATCGTTAGTACAGAGGTTTTGAGAGCCGATCACGACAGTTCATCCGGTATTATCTGATCGGAGAAAAGCGGAAATTATTCACGTACAATTTTCGTTTAATCGGTACAGTTGTCGTCCAAAACTACAATAGAAATACATTACAACACATGACATCACTTCTGATTTTTTTTTTTTTCCCTTTTTATTCTGTTGTACTTTAGTAACCTCCATTTTTGCTATGCGACTAGCATACAAAAAAAAAAAAAAAAAACGACCATCTGTCCGATTTTCAGATCGTGTGTACAAGGCATTAGAATCAACTCCAGACCTTCCTTTTTTTTTTTTTTTTTTTTTTTTTTAACCTGCTTAATTGATGAAGAAATAACGAAGGAGTCGCCCACAACTGGCCATGAAACTGCTTTTTGATTCGATTGTCCAATTACTTTTACTTTTGGTCCCTTGAAAAAGGGGGGGGGGGGTGGCTATTTTTAAGAGCTGTAATTCCTAAACCCTTCCTCCGATTTGTATGTACATACCCCCAAATTTCACACAGAGTTGTGACCTTTCACCCCATATCCATTATATAACTATAGCTTGAATATGTTTTGGTAAATACCTGGAAAAAAAACTTAAAATTGTGCCTATGTCCAAATATATTCGGACCTAACTATATGCCTGAAAATCGATCAATCCTGATGTACTGACGGCCGATCTAATTTCCTGAGGCCCGAAAAATGCTACGACAAATAGTACAAATACCCCCCAAATGACCCCTTTTTGGAAAGTAGACAGTCCAAGGGATTTAGTAAGAGGTGTGGCGAGTTTTTTGAAGTCGTAATTTTTTATTTTTTTTTTCACAATTTTTTTGGAAAATGAAGTAATAAAAAAATGAAATTTTTTACATACTGTCACCAGTACAGCATCATCCTGACTGGTGTGGCAGATTAGGGACACTGGTGACAGTATATATAATTTTTAAAGTTTTACTATTTATTTTTATTACTTTATTATTATTATTGTATTACTTTTTTCTTTTTTTTTTTACATACAGTGACCAGAGCAATATGTTACCACAGTAACACTGTACTATGGGGAGGTGATCCAGATTTTTTTTTTTTTTCTTTTGCTTATAACTGAATTTTACTGTTAAAAGCAGCAATTTTTTCTGAATTAAAACTACTCATTCAGTGTTTACTATTGTGATTGGCCACAGCTAATCAGATGGTACAGATGGGCTGTGGTTGGCCCTGTTTGTACCATGTGATGACTGTGATCAATCACAGAGATCATCACAATAGAATACAATGAATTGCATAAATCCAAAGCCTTTCATTGTGATCTGCTGTGATTGGCCACAGCGATCACATGGTACCAGCAGCAGGCTGGTACAATGTGATCTGTCATCGGCTTTGTCTGGTGGATGTGGTGACAGATCACGCCGGAGAACAACCGTGCTCCCGCTCAGCCGTCATTTTACAATAAGTTGGACTGGAAAGGGGTTATTGAACTTTGAGGAGGTGATCATTGTGTGTATACCGCTTTCTTTGCTTTTGTTATAAAGGTGATGAATGTTCTGTGCTTTGTTTCAGGTGACACAGCTGACCGGCTTCTCGGATCCCGTGTACGCAGAGGCCTATGTACATGTTAACCAGTACGACATTGTCCTGGATGTGTTAGTCGTCAATCAGACCAACGACACCCTACAGAACTGTACGCTGGAACTCGCTACACTGGGTGAGGATGACCACTAGTGGGCAGTGGGGGGCCCTGGCTAGTGGGAAGGGGGGTGCCGCCCCTGGCTTGTGAGTTAGGTTAGGGGATGGGCAAGGCTTCGCTGCTCAGAATGTCCAACCAGAGATCTTCGGAAAGAATTTTCTATAAATGTCAGTAGACACGTCCATCCTCATTTGAAGATAGCAGAAGGATCTGCCAGGGGGTTTAGCATTCCATTATCCAGTAGTCATTGAATTGTCAGTTGTGGGCGGAATGGTTCAGTACAGTGAAGGGGTCTGTAGATGTAATCTGTTTTTCTGCATCTCAGTAGTTGTAGTTCCTCTGTGCTGACACCAGGTGGCGGTAGTGTCCTTTTACACACATTACAAATTATGAAGCTTAGTCGCAATTGGCAGGTGAAAGCTTCTGTGCTGCTTGTAGACGTAGCCAATGAGGTTAAACCTTCACCTCTGCACTGGAGTTAGATGACGAATCCTGACATCTCATTGGTTGCTGTTGCGTTTCCTCAGCTCCCGATAAAAGCGACAATATAACGACTGATCTTCTAATTCCAGGTGATCTGAAGCTGGTGGAGAAGCCGTCTCCTCTCACTCTCGCTCCGCACGACTTCGCCAACATCAAGGCCAACGTGAAGGTGGCCTCCACAGAGAACGGCATCATATTCGGGAATATAGGTGGGTGTGGTCCGCCGACAGAGGGGTTTGTGTAATGAGTCCTCTGTATAAGCAATCATTTTTATGAATGGCCATCCATTCATGTGCCATTGTGTACAATTAGGATAGCTGTGATTGGCCACAGCCATCACATGATACAGGTCTGCTGTCATTGGCCCCTGTACCATGGGATCACCGTGACGAATAACGGATCACAATAATACACAATGAATGCCTATAAATGAAAGCCTTTGTGTACTATTGACCTGTGATTGGTCACAGCGATCACATGGTACCATGGCCAACCCAGTACAATGCAGTAACTGGCTGCAGGTTCCCAGTTTTTCGGGGGTCGCCGCTTCCTCCCCCACATTGTATTCAAATTCCAGTACACTTTATCGACGGCCAACATGACAAGCCAAAGAACAAGCAAGGTCCCTCAGACATCGTCTTCACCCGTCCAAAGAGACTCCACCCCTCAGGGACAGAGAGCCATGGTGGACAGGTAAAGGTTAATGTCTTGGTGACACCGCCTTCTCTTTGACTTGTGCGTATCGTGTGGATGGGAGGAGCCTTGTCACCCGGGGACAGGAAGTCTGTAACTGGCAGGATCACCAGGTGAAAATGAAGAAAACTAAGGCAGCCGCCATGTCTGAGTGATGCGCTGTCGTACAATCTGATTTCTGACTTTGTGTCCCCGCAGTGTACGACGTGTCGGGAGCCGCCAGTGACCGGAACTGTGTGGTCCTCAGCGATATCCACATCGACATCATGGATTACATCCAGCCCGCCGCCTGCACAGACACAGAGTTCAGGCAGATGTGGGCGGAGTTTGAGTGGGAGAACAAGGTTAGTGTGTGTCTCTGTGTACTCTCCACATGGGGGCGCCATTCCCACTGCTATTCACTGCACAGAGAAATCCCACAGCATCCATTTCTGTGTCCTCCAATATCAACCGTCTTTGTGCTGCGGCTGGAGGATGTAGATTAGGAATGGAGCGGGCTGTGATCTGTAACCTCCCTCCACCAGCCCTGCAGTGTGCCACCGCCTCTAAGTAGCGTCTCTTCTGCCTGAATTGTGCCAGATGTACTTACCACTTGTGAGGCCGTTCAGTGATAGTCAGATACTCGTACTTGCCATCTATGGGAAGGTGGCATATCGGACATCCATATTCTGCCCATCAGACCACTTTAAGGCATGTCTGGGGGGGAATCGGGGTGTGTCATGGAGGCCCTTAAGTGGGATCTGGTGATAGCGAGACCTCAGTAGTGGACAAGATCTGGTGTTCGGTATCTGGGTGTGTCAGAGAGGTCTATGGGGGATAGGATTTGGGCATTTCAGGTCTATGGTGGGTAGGAATTGGGCATTTCAGGTCTATGGTGGGTAGGAATTGGGCATTTCAGGTCTATGGTGGGTAGGAATTGGGCATTTCAGGTCTATGGTGGGTAGGTATTTAGGCCTTTCATGTCTATGGTGGCTGGGATTTGAGCATTTCATGTCTATGGTGGGTGGGATCTGGGCATTTCTGGTCTATTGTGGGTGGCATCTGGAGGTGTCAGAGAGGTCTTTTGGAGGGCGGGATCTGGACATGTTGGGTCTATAGTGGGAGATCTTTGTTGGGCGGGATCTGGGTTTGTTATAGAGGTCCATGTTTGGTGGGAACTGAGCATGTCAGGTCCCTAGTGGGTGGGATCTGGGAGTTTTGGGTCTATTGTGGGCGGGGTCTGGGAGTGTCGGGTCTATTGTGGGCGGGGTCTGGGAGTGTCGGGTCTATTGTGGGCGGGGTCTGGGAGTGTTGGGTCTTTTGTGGACAGGATCTGGGAGTGTTGGGTCTATTGTGGGCGGGGTCTGGGAGTGTTGGGTCTTTTGTGGGCAGGATCTGGGAGTGTTGGGTCTATTGTGGGCGGGATCTGGGAGTGTTGGGTCTATTGTGGGCGGGATCTGGGAGTGTCGGGTCTATTGTGGGCAGGGTCTGGGAGTGTCGGGTTTATTGTGGGCGGGGTCTGGGGGTGTCGGGTCTATTGTGGGCGGGATCTGGTAGTGTCGGGTCTATTGTGGGCGGGATCTGGGAGTGTCGGGTCTATTGTGGGCGGGATCTGGGCATATCTAAGCCAATTCTGTGTTGTGGGTGGAATCTGGTAGTCAGATAACGGTGATAACAAAGGGCATGGATCGGGAAGGTGTCATGTTGGAGGGGGGGGGGGGGGGGATTCCCCTGGATGGATTGATTTGGGGTATTATAGTTGCACCCCGATATTTGTATGAAGACAGACGGCTGCAGTTTCTCAGATTCCCTCCAATCTCCTTTTCTCTGTTGAAATAAAACTGCAAATAATTTTGATTCCGAGTTGCAGCCGCTCTGATCTCTCGTGTCAGAATCCAGCTTTCTGTCTCCTTAATGCTGATATCTGATTGGCTGGAGCGGGTTTTACCAGTTTGCTCCTCATTTCTCTGTTCTTGTGATAATCCTCCCGCTCACTGACTCCGCTCTCCCTTCAGGTGACGGTGAACACGAATATCCTGGATCTAAACGAGTATTTGCTTCACATCCAGAAGTCCACAAATATGAGATGTCTGACGCCCGAAAAGGTGAGTGACCCCCCCCCCCCACGGGCAGAGTTCTGCTTCATGCAATGCTCCCTGGGAAGTGTATGCAAATTAGCTCAGTCATGTCTCAGTCATGTTCTCAGGGCTCCCAGGCTGGGCTGGTTGTGGGGTCTCGGACAGTCGTGTGTTCAGGGCTCCTGGGCTGGGCTGATGGGGCGTGGGGGGGGGGCTCTGATGGTCCCCGAGTGGGGTAGGGGGTTTTCTGACAGTTGTGTATTTAGGACTCTCGGACGGAGTCTCGGACAGTCCCAGGTTGGGTTTGATAGGGGGGTCTCGGACACAGACTGGGCTGGATAGGGGGGTCTTGGACAGTCCCAGGCTGGGCTAGAAAGGGGGGATAGCGGGGTCTCAGACAGTCGTGTGTTGAGGGCTGCTGGGCTGGGCTGGGGGGGGGGTCTCTGATAGTCCCGGGCGGGGGAGGGGGGGTTTCTGACAGTTGTGTGTTTAGGACTCTCGAGCGGGATCTCGGACAGTCCCAGGCTGGGCTGGATAGGGGGGTCTCGGACAGTCCCAGGCTGGGCTGGAGAGGGGGGATGGGGGGGTCTCGGACAGTCCCAGGCTGGGCTGGATAGGGGGGATGGGGGGGTCTCGGACAGTCCCAGGCTGGGCTGGATAGGGGGGTCTCAGACAGTCCCAGGCTGGGCTGGTGGGGGGGGCCGCGGTCTCCGACAGTCGTGTGCTCAGGCCTCACAGGCTGTGAGTTACCCAAAGTCTGTAAATTATGCACCTGATGCTCCTTGGGGGGGGGGGGGTCACATGACACGCTGCTGCCGCTGTGTATCGGGTGCCGTTACCGGGTGTATGAATGTGTTTGGTGGATAAACTCTTCTGTTTTGTTTGCTCCGCCTACAGGCCTTGTCCGGGTCATGTGGTTTCATGGCCGCCAATCTCTACGCCCGCTCCATATTCGGTGAGGACGCCCTTGCCAACGTCAGCATAGAGAAGCCAATCCACCTCGGACCCGACGCTCCAGTTACTGGTCACATACGGATCAGAGCCAAGAGCCAGGTGAGGGGCCGCTGGGCTGCGTACACATCTCTCCTGCAATGATGCTTCTCCATCTTGTCATTCACATTGGTGGTCGGGGGGGGGGGGGGGGGGGGGCAGTAAAAGCAGGCGGTATGTGTAACGAATTTTGTCTTCCCTGCAGGGGATGGCGCTGAGCCTCGGCGATAAGATCAATCTGTCTCAGAAGAAGCCGACAGTATAGATGGAGCCGTACCCAGAATCCTCCTCTCTGACTCCAGCCACCAATCATCATCCATCATGATTCGGGCCCCGCTGTGCTCCACCCGTGTGCTTCATAGAGTGTAGAGTTCCTGGCGGAGAATTCCTCGTCATTCCCAAATCTTCTCTTTTTGTGTTTTATCAGTTCACTAACCGAGTTCAACAATAAATCTCTCTTTTGATTAATAGTGGAGTGGATGTGTGACTCCCGGGGGGGAGAGGGGGGGTGGGGAAGCGTCAGCAGGCCGGTGGAGTGCGGTGTGTCTGCCGCCCTCAACAAACTCTCAGCTGAAGCAGCTCCGCCCCCCCCTGAGATCTGTGCGATTTTCTCATTCTGTGATTGGTGGAGCCGATCGCATTTCTGTATGAGAACAATTATATATTCCCCGGGTCTAGTGACCAATCGCTAAGCCTTATCACTATCACATGATGCTGGGGGTGGGGTCTTGGCTCCCTGTAAGCTCCGATACCAATGCAGAGACCGGAAGGAGCGGAGGAGGGGGGTCTTTGAGAAGGTAAGTATAACTGGGATGGGCTTTTAAAGAGACTCTTGTCCCTGAATAAATAGTGACAGGTTCTCTTTAAAGATGGACAGCTGTCTCCTGTAGATATACGAGGAAAGACAACCGCACCGCACTGACAAAATGTTCTCTGTATAGCTCTGACATATACCGCAGTGCTGTACAGAGATCACTGAGACAGTCACATCAGTCTCTGTACCAGAAGAGCTTACACTCGTAATGTCCCCTCCCCCACAGTCACACACTATTATTATATATTTTATATAGCTCTGACATATACCGCAGTGCTGTACAGAGATCACACACTATTATTATTGTTATACGTTTATATTCTCTATTAGAGAAATGTTTTCTGTCCTTCCATAAATCACATTTATTATGGGGATCTCTTCTCTTCCACAACATCTGCTGAGAAGTAACAATGTAACATCTGAAGCATTTCCTGTTCAGTGACATAAAACAGAACAAAACTTCTATATGTCTTCCTCCACCCACCGCAGAATGTCTGAATAAACCAGAACACCGCGCGGTGCACACCCCGTATTATCCACTTATTGTATATCAAACTCTGTCTCTCCCCTGTACTGTACACCGGACCATTCATACCCCATCAACTGCCCCTTTTATTGTATGCTAGAGCCTCTGTCCCTCCATAACTGCCCCCGGTCCTTAAATCTTTCCTCCGCTACCCCTGTACTGAACCCTAGATCCTCCATGCCTATATAACTGTCCCCGTACTGTACTCGGTCCTTAATCTATCCACAGCTACCCCTGGTTTCTACCCTAGAGCCTCCATCCCTCTGCAACTGCCCCTAGTATCTTACCCCACACGCTGTCTCTCCACGACTCTCCCCCCCCCCCCTTTATATTGTGCCCCAGAGCCTCTGTTCCTTCTCAACTGCCCCCTGTATTGTACCCTATACCCCCTATCTCTCCACAACTCTCCCTGCATTGTGCCTTACACACAACTGTCCCTGTATTGTACCCCTGAGCCTCTGTCCTTCCTCCATACCCCCTGTCTCTCCACAACATTCCCTGTATTGAGCCCTAGACACAAACGCCCCTCTGTATTGTACCCCAGAGTTCCTCCTCCACTGTCCCCTGTATTGTGCCCCTGTTCCTCAACTGGCCCCTGTATTGTATCTCAGAACCTCTCTCCCTCCTCAACTTCCCCTTGTATTGTACCCCATACCCCCTGTCCCTCCACAACATTCCCTGTATTGTGCCCTAGACACAACTGCCCCTCTGTATTGTACCCCAGAGTTCCTCCTCCACTGTCCCTGTATTATACCCTTGAGCCTCGTCCCTCCTCAATTGCCCCCTGTATTGTATCTCAGAACCTCTCTCCCTCCTCAACTTCCCCTTGTATTGTACCCCATACCCCCTGTCTCTCCACAACATTCCCTGTATTGTGCCCTAGACACAACTGCCCCTCTGTATTGTACCCCAGAGTTCCTCCTCCACTGTCCCTGTATTATACCCTTGAGCCTCGTCCCTCCTCAATTGCCCCCTGTATTGTATCTCAGAACCTCTGTCCCTCCTCAACTTCCCCTTGTATTGTACCCCATACCCCCTGTCTCTCCACAGCGTTTTCTGTATTGTGCCCTAGACACAACTGCCCCTCTGTATTGTACCCCTGAGTTCCTCCTCAACTGTTCCTGTATTGTATATCAGAACTTCTGTCCCTCCTCAACTGCCCCTTGTATTGTACCCCATACCCCCTGTCTCTCCACAAAGATCCATGTATTGTGCTCTAGACACAACTGTCCTTGTATTGTACCCCAGAGCCTCCATCCTTCCATCACAGCCCCGTATTATACCCCAGAGCCTCCGTCCTACCACAACTGCCCATATATTGTACCCAAGAATTCTTTCTCTTCTCTCCACAGCTGTCCCTGTATTTTACCCCAGACCTTTTTGTCCCTCCACAGTGGCCCCTGTACTGTACCCCCCCATCCACCTATCCCTCTACAACTGCCCCATATTATACCCCAGACTTTTTTGTGGTTTCTGATTTTTATTGGTGATTTTTCCATTAAATCACCTCAGCAAGATCTGTTGGGAGCAAAAGGATGCCTCAGCCCAGCAGACTCCACTTATACCTAAAATATCCAGTATATGGCTTGTAATGCTGGAGGGGCAGATGTACATTCTCGTGGTTTACCGACTACAGGGGGGAAGAATATTGGTGGGAAAAACTCACCTGTAGTTTATTTGAGGGAAAAAAAAAAACAGATTCCCCCATGTGGTTTCGTCCCGTTACATTTCATGTTGTCTGCCTTGTTATGCAGCGTGATTGTCACCTTTTCTTCTAAAGTTCACTCTCCGCAGGGGGCTGGAGACCTTCCCACCACGAAGACGTCCAACATTTCCCAAAAAACGATTTCCCTACCAGGAAAAGGTTCTGAGCTGACCCTATGGAACGGTCAGTGTTGGCGCGCGTATTCTGATTGCGATAATATATAAAGAAATGCAGCCTGCGGGTGATAAAATCTCCATTTTCTCCAACTTATAAATATTTCGGAATGGTATAATTTTGTTAAAAAAAAAAAAAAGTTTGTTAATTTGGCCAGCTGGAGGGCCTGTACTGTCTGCAGACATGGGAGTGGAAATGTATAGCCCAGTGGTTGTGACTGCACAGGTTTCCCAGAGAAAAAAATGGGCCTGGTCGGTGAGCAATGTGTAGCCAGGTGGGTGAGCGGGCTGTGCACTCTGTGCCCGCTCCCCCCCCCTTACCACTGTTGTGCTGCAGAGCGGGCTGTGTACTTCAGCCGGCTTCCCTCCCCTTCCTCTGTTGGCTGTGTATGTGATCTCTCCTCCCTCCGCTTGGAAGTGACAACGGTCACATTCAGTGGGGTGAGACTTGATGAAGCCCCTCCCAACTGATGATGCCATTAAGTCTGAGATCCTGGGAGATGTAGTCCTGGAGGGGGAATGAATACAGTGAAAAACTATAGCCCCCAGGACTCCCTGCTGACAAAAAGAGTAGAGGCTTTTTTCCAGGCAATTCTAGAGAGGTCAGGGTTTTCCACGGGAGGAAGTCAAGGCCTTTGCTGGGACTGTGCAGACCAGGGGCCATAGTAGTCTTTGCCAAGGGGGCCTGAGAGAGTGCAGACCTATTGCTGGTGTGTCGGTGCCCACACCAAAGACCAAAGGACTGAGATGCTGAAAGTCCTCTTGCCGTGCTGGGACCCCTTGCTGTGTGCGCCGACCTGATTGTGACTGCTAAGACTTCTGGGACAACTGACCACCAAGCGGGACCAAACCTGTTGCATGCCAGGAGTGATGAGAGGAACTACAAAGATTAATCCCTTGCTGCACACAGGTAATGTAATATAAACTGCTCCTTACTTACCAGCCCATCAGCCATCCATTGCACACTCCTAAAGGGACATCTGTGTGCACCACTTTACAGAAGGGCCCCAACAATAGGTGGCTAATACTGGCATCAGGTACTTTATAGCTACCTCCAGGGGAACCTCTTTGTCAGGATTGCATACACCCACTCTCTGTTGGGGTTGTATGAGTAGCGTGCACATGAGGACATCTATCCCTGGGTTAAATAAAGCTGATATTTTTAGCCCTGTTTGCATCAGTTAAATGTAACATTATTACAGTTCAGTTGATTTCCATCTTACGGGTCACTAAATCTTCACTTTTCAAGCCCCATAAGTGCTGCCTTATAGTCTTGATTTTTTTTATTCACCAATCAGCCATAACTTTATGACCACTGACAGCTAAAGTGAATAACTTTATTTGGTTTCAATGACATCTGAAAGTGGATGGGATATATTAAGCAGCAAGTGAAAATGTTGTCTCTAAATTTGATGTGGTGAAAGCAGAAAAAATGGACAAGTGTAAGGATTTGTAGGACTTTGACTAGGACCAAATTGTAATGTTTAGACGACTGGGTCAGAGCAACTCCAAAACTGCAACTCTTGTGGGATGTTCCCGGTCTGCAGTGGTCCAACGAAGGAGAACTGGCTAACAGGGGACAGGGTCATGGGCAGCCAAGGCACATTGATGGAGGTGGGAAGGGAATACCCATTGATGGAGGGGGGGGGGGCCTCATTGAATAAGGAGGGGAGGTTCATTGATGAAGGTGGGGGGAGAAGGCTTATTGATGGAGGTAAGGAGGGAGGTTCATTAATGGAGGTGGGGAAAGAAAGCTGATTAAAAGAGGTGGAGGGAGAAGGTTTATTGATGGAGGTGGGGGGGCTCATTGATGGAGGGGAGAGGGAAACCTCATTGATGGAGGTGGAGAGGGAAGGCTCATTGATGGGGGGGGGGGGGCTCATTGATGGAGGTGGATAGGGAAGGCACATTGATGGGGGGGAGGGAAGGCTCATTGATGGAGGTGGGGAGGGAAGGCACATTGATAGGGAGGGTGAAGAAGGCACATTGATGGAGGGGGGGGAGGCACATTGATGGAGGTAGGGAGGGAAGACTCATTGATGGAGGGGGGGGGGGAGGCACATTGATGGTGGTGGAGAGGGAAGGCTCATTGATGGAGGTAGGGAGGGAAGACTCATTGATGAAGGTGGGGGAGGAAAGGCACATTGAAGGAGGTGGAGAGGGAAGGCTCATTGATGGAGGTGGGGGGAAGGCTCATTGATGGAGGTGGGGAGGGAAGGCTCATTGATGGAGGTGGGGAGGGAAGGCTCATTGATGGAGGTGGGGAGGGAAGGCTCATTGATGGAGGTGGGGAGGGAAGGCTCATTGATGGAGGTGGGGAGGGAAGGCTCATTGATGGAGGTGGGGAGGGAAGGCTCATTGATAGAGGTGGGGAGGGAAGACTCATTGATGGAGGTGGGGAGGGAAGGCTCATTGATGGGGGGGGGGGGGCACATTGATGGAGGTGGGGAGGGAAGACTCATTGATGGAGGTGGGGAGGGAAGGCACATTGATGGAGGGGGGGAGGGAAGGCTCATTGATGGAGGGGGGGAGGGAAGGCTCATTGATGGAGGGGGGGAGGGAAGGCACATTGATGGAGGGGGGGAGGGAAGGCACATTGATGGGGGGGGGGAGGCACATTGATAGGGGGGGACTCATTGATAGAGGTGGGGAGGGAAGGTTCATTGATGGAGGTGGAGATGGAAGGCACATTGATAGAGGGGGGGGGGAGGGAAGGCTCATTGATGGAGGGGGGGAGGAAAGGCACATTGATGGAGGTGGGGAGGGAAGGCTCATTGATGGAGGGGGGGAGGAAAGGCACATTGATGGAGGTGGGGAGGGAAGGCTCATTGGTGGAGAGGGAAGGCACATTGATGGACATGGGGAGGGAATGCACATGGAGGGAAGGCTCATTGATGGAGGTGGGGAGGGAAGGCACATTGATGGGTGGGGGGGGGGGGGCTCATTGATGGAGGGGGGGAGGGAAGGCTCATTGATGGAGGGGGGGAGGGAAGGCTCATTGATGGAGGGGGGGAGGGAAGGCACATTGATGGGGGGGGAGGCAAGGCACATTGATGGGGGGGGGAGGCACATTGATAGGGGGGGACTCATTGATAGAGGTGGGGAGGGAAGGTTCATTGATGGAGGTGGAGATGGAAGGCACATTGATAGAGGGGGGGAGGGAAGGCTCATTGATGGAGGGGGGGGGGGGGAGGGAAGGCTCATTGATGGAGGGGGGGAGGAAAGGCACATTGATGGAGGTGGGGAGGGAAGGCTCATTGGTGGAGAGGGAAGGCACATTGATGGAGGTGGGGAGGGAATGCACATGGAGGGAAGGCTCATTGATGGAGGTGGGGAGGGAAGGCACATTGATGGGTGGGGGGGGGGCTCATTGATGGAGGGGGGGAGGGAAGGCTCATTGATGGAGGGGGGGAGGGAAGGCACATTGATGGGGGGGGGAGGCAAGGCACATTGATGGGGGGGGGAGGCACATTGATAGGGGGGGACTCATTGATAGAGGTGGGGAGGGAAGGTTCATTGATGGAGGTGGAGATGGAAGGCACATTGATAGAGGGGGGGAGGGAAGGCACATTGATGGAGGTGGGGAGGGAAGGCTCATTGATGGAGGGGGGGAGGAAAGGCACATTGATGGAGGTGGGGAGGGAAGGCTCATTGGTGGAGAGGGAAGGCACATTGATGGAGGTGGGGAGGGAATGCACATGGAGGGAAGGCTCATTGATGGAGGTGGGGAGGGAAGGCTCATTGATGGAGGTGGGCAGGGAAGGCTCATTAATGGAGGTGGAGAGGGAAGGCACATTGATGGAGGGGGGAAGCACATTGATGGAGGGGGGAAGGCACATTGATGGAGGTGGGGGTTCATTGATGGAGGTGGGGGCTCATTGATGGAGGTGGGGGAGGGAAGGCTCATTGATGAAGGGGGTGAAGGGTTATTGATGGAGGTGGGGGAGGGAAGGCTGGTCCATGTAGTCCAATCCAATAGAAGAGCTACTGGAGCTTATATTGCTGGTAAAGGTAATGCTGGTTGTGATAGAAAGGTGTCAAAACACACAAAGCATTGCAGTTTGTTGTGTATGGGGCTGTGTAGTGGCAGACCGGTCAGGGTGTCCATGCTGACCCATGTCCACAGCCAAAAGTGCCTACAATGGGCACGTGAGCATCAGAACTGGACCACAGAGCAATGGAAGAAGGTGGTTGGTCTGAGGAACATTCTCTTTTCCATCATGTGGGTGGCTGGGTGCGTGTGCGTCACCTGGGGAAAAGATGGCACCAGGCTGGGAAGAAGACAAGCCGGCAGGGGCAGTGTGATGCTTTGGACAAGGTTCTGCTGGGAAACCTTGGCTCCTCCCATTCATGGGGATGTTAATTGACACGTACCACCTACCTAAACATTGTTGGTGATCAAGTACACCCCTTCATGGAAACGGTATTCCCTGATGACAGTGGCCTCTTTCAGCAGGATAATGCGCCCGCCGCCCTGCCATGCTGCAAAAATGGTTCAAGAATGGTTTGAGGAACACAACGAGTTTGAGGTGTTGACTCGACCTCCGAATTTTCCAGATCGCAAAACAATAGAGCATCTGTGGGATGTGCTGGAGAAACAATTCTGATCCATGGAGGCCCCACCTCACAACTTACAGGACAAAAAGGATCTGCTAGTGACGGCTTGGTGCCACATCATACCTTCAGAGGTCTAGTGGAGTCCATGTCTGGGTGGGTCAGGAAAGGGGGACCTAATCAGCATTAGGTGGGTGGTCATAATATTATGACTGATTGCTAAGTGTATATATATATATAATTTAATGTTCTTGCACTTTTGCGAAGGCGTCCAGATCAATTTAATGATGAATTCTCCTGCTGTGGTCACAGCTCCACCCATACTAAACCCACTGTGACTCTTTGTCAGATGACTCTACGCACTTACCGCATCTTGAATGATGATCCCCCCCCGGCGCTCATTACCTCATACACATTATATTAAAGAAAAGAATCACTTAGACTCCCCGTAGCTCCGTCCCCAGACACAGAATCACATTAGTGGGGGTCATTACTCACCGCCAGCCGACAGAGAAAGTCCCGACGGCCTTCCGCCGATCCATCACCATTCCTCCAATGAGGTTTAATCACATCCAGTCATTTGTCACCACTGGAAACCCTAAAATACAAAACCTGTAATGCGGGGTCTATAAATACTGCATAGAATATTTTACTCCAATTCTGCCCAGATTTATATCAGCTGATTTCCCCCTTTTTGGAAAAATCTGTAAAAACATCTGAAACAAGAACATGAAAGTTTCCTGTACAGCCAATGTAATACTTATATCTGACCTCCGGCCCTCCCTCCAGTCTTGCACAGGTGTCCTGACTCCTCTTCTGGGCTGAAACAGCTTCCCCCGGTTTCACCGCACACCGTGAGCTTCTCACCATGTGCATTAGAAGCTGCAGCAAGTCAGATAATGCCCCGCCCCATTTCCTGGCTGGAGGACGTCCAGCATCATCTAGCGCAGAGGTTCTCGACCCCTGTCCTCAGGACCCACTAACAGGCCAGGTTTGCAAGATAACTAAGATACATCACAGGTGATATGATATGCCGCTCAGTGATTGCAGTATTCTAGTCTGCATCTCCCCCAAGGTAATACTTAAAATCTGGCCTGTTAGTGGGTCCTGAGGACAGGAGATGAGAACCACTGATCTAGTGGTATCCTCCCCAGCCTGCTCCTCCCCGCCCCTTTCATTGGATTTCAGTTATTTCAGGATGTCGGGCGCCTGAATTACAGCGGCGGGGGGTGTTTTTGAAGCACCTGATTACAGCCATAGGCTGTAATAGGCTTCAAAATAGGGTACCGTTCCAGTCAGTAGACTGTCAGTAAAAATTAGGAACAATGGTCTGGCAATCACCTGACTGAGTTCCCTAAGTACCCTCGGATGCAAGCCATCTGGTCCCGGTGATTTATTAATGTTGAGTTTCCCAAGTCTAATTTTATTTTCTGTCCTCTGTTAACCATGTAGGTGCTTCCTGTGTTGTGTCATGAGGATAAACACTGCAGTTTTGGCTACCGAAGCCCCCCCGATTTCCTCGTGAAGACTGAGAAGAATAAATTCAATACCTTCACCATCTCCCCATCCTTTGTAACCAGATGTCCTTCCTCATTCTTTATGGGGCCAATATGGTCAGTCCTCCCTTTTTACTGTTTACATACTTAAAGAATTTCTTGGGGTTTTTTTTTTCTCCTCCCCTATGTGTCTTCCATGTTCTATCTTAGCCATCCTAATTGCACCCTTACATTTCTTGTTGCATTCTTTATAAAGTCTGAATGCTGATGATGATCCCTCAACCTTGTATTTTTTGAAGGCCTTCTCCTTTGCTTTTATATGCATTTTTACATTGGAGTTAAGCCATCCAGGACTTTTGTTCGCTCTTTTAAATTTATTACCCAATGGGATACATTGGCTAGGTTCATAGTTTAGAGAAGTTGGCTCTTTTGAAATTCAGTGTCTTTGTATTCCCTTTATGTTTCCTATTTGTGTGATTTATACTGAAACTAATTGACCTGTGATCGCTGTTACCTAAATTGCCCCGTATTTCCACATCTGTGATCAGGTCTGTATTGTTGGTAATCAGTAGATCCAGTAATGTTTTATTTCTAGTTGGTGCGTCTACCATCTGACCCATAAAATTGTCCTGCAAGACATTAAGGAACTGGTGAGCCTAGTTAAAAAACCCCTCTAACTTTTTAGCCATCTTCATTTCCAGCAGATCTGCGCCCTCCTCATTTAGCTGCAGTCCGTCCCTTCTATAGTACCGGTTACCGACTGAGAAGTCGGCCCAGTCCTCCAGGAACCCAAACCCCTCCTTACTACACCAGCTCTTCAGCCACTTGTTTACTTCCCTAATCTAAAGTTATACCGCTGTATGGTCTTGGCCACCGTGCTGCAGATCAGTTTCAGGGTCTTGGCAATCTTCTTATAGCCTAGGCCATCTTTATGTAGAGCAACAATTCTTTTTTTCAGATTCTGAGAAAGTTCTTTGCCATGAGGTGCCATGTTGAACTTCCAGTGACCAGTATGAGAGAGTGAGAGCGATAACACCAAATTTACCACACCTGCTCCCCATTCACACCTGAGACCTTGTAACACTAACGAGTCACATGACACCGGGGAGGGAAAATGGCCAATTGGGCCCAATTTGGACATTTTCTCTTAGGGGTGTACTGACTTTTGTTGCCAGCGGTTTAGACATTAATGGCTGTGTGTTGAGTTATTTTGAGGGGACAGCAAATTTACACTGTTATACAAGCTGTACACTCACTACTTTACATTGTAGCAAAGTGTCATTTCTTCAGTGTTGTCACATGAAAAGATAGAAGAAAAGATTTACAAAAATGTCACTGAGGGGTGTACTCACTTTTGTGAGATACTCTATATGAACGTTAACGTTCTAAACGAGCATTGACAAGGTTTGACAACCGTTTTTCTTTTTTTCATAACACCCAGAAGTCTCAGCTGCAAACATTCACCCCTAAAATATGGTTTATGTCCAATGGCTCAGTGCACGGCGATCGGCGGTCCCGGCGGGGGCTCGGAGACTGGCACAGCGTCACTTACAATGTACTTATTGTTCCCGCAGAGTGACGGCACGCCAGCTGACCGCGGCTCTCTCCACTTCTGCCAACAGTTTGTGTTTGTCACATGACCTCTGGAGGGAAACGTGGCGTGCGGTTACACTGCGATGATGATACACTGTTGTTGTGTATCCGCCATCATCCCTCGTGACCCCCAACAATGAAAAAAAAAGCTGAATCTCTTTAGATTTATCCAAAGATTTTGTGGAACTTTTTTGATCAGAGTATTGATTACCTTTTTTGGGGTTAGTAGGGAATTCTTTATTCCCAGAAGGTAATATATTGGCCGTTTTCTGTCCCCACAATCGATGAATATGGCGCTGTGACGTAACGCAATGACAATCAGATGATAAATAAAGAAAAGATACAATTCTTGCCGTCATTAGTATATACTGTATATATAAGACCTTTCTGTCCTCAAACATTATACATGTCAACATAAAACAACCAGATAAATTTGGGCAATAATTGCGCTGAGACCTGAACACAGCGATTCATTGGCTGGACAGACAGCTGGGCTCCTAATGTATCCTCATAATATAATATACAATGTATCCTCATAAAATAATATACAATGTATTCTCATAAAATAATATACAATGTATTCTCATATAATATACAATGCATCAAATTCTAATATACAATCTATCACCATATGAAAATTTACAATCTGTGTCCTCATATTATAATATACAATGTATCATTATATTCAGGGATCGGCAAGGTGTCCATACACGGACACTGGTGTCCATGAGCTGTTCTTAAAGGGTCCATGGCCGCCGCGATCAGCTTGGCATAGCACTCCTCCCGGTTTCTAGCATTGGCGTCTATGGAAAATCTTGGTCAGCTTGGCATGGCACTGCTCCCGAACCATAAGTGACAGGGACACCAAACTTGGGGAGCACTGAGAAGGGACCAAGGACTATAACATATCCGGACATTGGGGACACAGTCGTAGTCCTGGGTCCCTTTAACGTGCTCCCCAGGTTTGGTGTCCCTGTCACTTATGGTTCAGGAGCAGTGCCATGTCAATTTGACCAAGATTTCCCATAGACACCAATGTTAAATTTTAAAAACTGGGAGATGTGCCAGGTCAAGCTGGCCAAGATTTCCCATAAAGCCAGTGTATTTGTATGCATTGAGAAGGGAAAAAAGGTATTGCTTCAAATTTAAGTACATTTTCATTTTACATACATGTTCTGGTCCCATGGTGTACCTAAAAGTGGGGTATGCCTGTATATATTCTTTGCAGGGGAAGAGCCTGGAGTCTGGTGCAGGAAAACCTGGGGAATATACAGACAGAGTTTTTTTTGATGGTATTAATTTGAAATGTACCTCGGTGTCCTTCACTCAGGTCTGTACTTTGGAAAATGTCCACCACAGCCCTGGTCCATGCCTATCCCTGATCATATTATAATATACAATGTAAAAAAATAGGAAGTTTCCCCAGGTGGGGTTTTTAGCAGCAGAGAATTTGTACAAAAGTAGTTGATATAAAAAATCATTTATTAACAGACAATGATAATTTCAAATGAACAATGATAAATCAATATAGGTGGTGCGACACAAAAACAAACCTGGGACATCACTCATAGCGAGGAACCCCCTATGTACAAGCATGGTTTGCCAATTGTATTTATGACGGATGTATCCACATGAAAAACCCCGATGCATTTCGACCCTTTGCGATTTTTCGGTCTCTTCAGGGGGATTTATATTCTAGGAAAATATCAAAGTATCTAATTAAAGTCATTGGACAATATAAAGAATGTGAGTATAGCATTTCGAATTGAGCAAATTGATATCTCCATCCACATAGAGGTCTAGTTACCAATGGGTGGATGAAGACATGAAGATTTATCACACAGACCAGCATTGCAGGATTGTAGTTGTCCAAAGATCCCATCGCTGCCGCACATCCCCCCCCCCCCCCCCCCCCCCGTCCTCCGGATGGGCGCATAGTCCACCGAGCTTGCAGGGGGCCACGTTCTAGGACCCGGAGAGGAGGATGGGGGGTAAAACACCTGCAGATGGACAGGCAAAGACTTTTTGTAAATAGTCGTTTAGATAATATTGGAGGAGCGTATAGAAGTGCTTGGCAGCTGTAGGCTGGTTGTTATTTGGTCACTAGTGGATTCATGTTATAGAAAAATGAATTAAGTTATACATAACATGGCGAAGTTTGTTTTTGTTAGTTGGATTGGTTATAAAAAGGATTGGCTAGCAGTGAAGAAAAGTTGGGTGGGGGATGGGGTGTAGTGATGTGATTAGTGAAGTGAAAGTGCATGATGTGGGATTGACTGATGATGGGGCAAAAAAAGTGTAAAAGTGAAAAAAACAAAAAAACACTGAAAAACAAGTGTTAAAAGTGTAAACAATTGTATATGTGGAGTGATAAGATAAAATGATGAAAGTGAGATGGATGTAGGTGCCAAAAAAAGTGATGTGACACTGAATAGTATATACGGTACGTAAGGTAAGAGGATATGACTAAGGTTTTTACTACATAGGGATGATGGTGTAAGGTAAAAAAATCATGATGTTGGAAAATGAAAATAAATGGGTATAACACAAGTACATAGATTAGCCAGTCAAACAGCATTCCAAGCACTCCATCAAATTTGTATTAGTATATGACAGCATTACCAGGGAACAACTCAGGATCTCCTGGGAGCTGGGGGGTTTTAGGCTCGATTCACATCTATGCATGTTGCTTTTGAGCATTTTTGGAGTTTTTCTTTGTGATGCCACGTTTTTGAGCAGCGTTTTTGCAGCATTTTTACAGCGTTTTCGCTGCGTTTTTGCCGCGTTTTGCGTTTTTTCTTCACAGTTTTTTTTAGACTGTATACAGTCTAAAAAAAATGCCAAAAATGCCAAACGCGGCAAAAACGCTGCAAAAAAGCTGCACTTGCATTTTTGATGCTGGTCCATCGAGTTCTATTACATGCAAAACGCTGCATTTTGCATGAAAAAAAGTCCCTGACCCTTTCCAAAAATGCAGAGGTACAAAAAGGCATTGATGTGAATAGTTCCCCATTAACAACGTCAGATGATGACGAAACGCGTCTGGGAGGGTACGCACTGACGTCACCACGCTTTCGGAGTGAGAGAACGGGCTCCGTTTTGTTTTGTATGCCGGCCGGCTTTCGTATGCGCAACTCTGCTAATTTTAATGTAAGTGACTACATGAATTAAATAAATATTTGGAGGATATCACACTATGGCAAGTCTTTCTTTCCTCTGAGCTATCCGGGTGTCCATTGCAACATGTGGACATGTGGACATGTGGACACCGTGTGTGAGCCTGGAAATGTACCCCCCACCATTAGGGCACCGGGAGCAGCAGCAAGCTAAAAGGCCTTGGCTGGGCTATAGCCACTTGCCCTTTTATGCTTGCCATCTGGTAAGCAGAATCAACTACTACGGTGGATTAGCACTATTGTCTATAGGTGCACGGTGGTGGTGTTTATGCTCTGGAAGGATTCAAAACTTTTTCCTGTGATGTCATTTGTATGGACTTTAATTTAATTTCTAGCGCAGCTTTTTTAGAAGATTGATGTGAACATGTTCCATAGGAACCCATGTTAAAAAAATTCCCATGCATTTCAGCAAAATGCAAAAGGTATCAAAAAACGCGCTAGTGTGAATGGAGCCTCAAAGTGTCTGCATGACTGTCAATTGTCTGCAGGTGTCAGGCCCCTCCCCATCCACCCTCCCAATGGGTCTGCGGCTCCAAAAAAGGCGTCGTCCGCGTGGTCCCCATGGCGTTCCGGAAGGCATGGCCTTGGCATGAGCCGTCGCCTCCGAAGCAAAGGCGCAATGTCATTGACATTCCGGTGGCGATCACGGGACGCCGCCGGCACGGGAGGGGCTCCCCACAGTGGCCCGGGGGGGGGGACTCAACTGTAGGGAAACACGCATTGGGGAGAATCGCAGAAGGCATCCGCGTCTTCCCGGGAAACGGGGCGGAAAAGAGGCACCCACCCCATGTCGCAGGGCTGAACACAGCGGCCCGCAACGTGAGGATAGACAAAGTAAAGCACTGCAATGCATGCAAAGTAATGATCAAAATAAAATGATTTACAAATATTCGCATATTATATATAAGTATATGGTTGGTCGGAAGAGCCAAGGGCATATACAGTTCCATCAAATAAAAAAAGTGGGGGGGGGGGGAGAAAAAGAAAATAGCTTTTTGCACCCCAAGAAAAAGGATTTGCTCCTATGCTCAGACAGTGATTCCACATGTCTGAGCCAATTGCAGGTGCCTTTCTATAAAGGCTATTAACGCTTGATATGCGCCCACCCGGAGGACGCGCGCGCGGGGGGGGGGGGGATGTGCGGCAGCGATGGGATCTTTGGACAACTACAATCCTGCAATGCTGGTCTGTGTGATAAATCTTCATGTCTTCATCCACCCATTGGTAACTAGACCTCTATGTGGATGGAGATATCAATTTGCTCAATTCGAAATGCTATACTCACATTCTTTATATTGTCCAATGACTTTAATTAGATACTTTGATATTTTCCTAGAATATAAATCCCCCTGAAGAGACCGAAAAATCGCAGGGGTCGAAATGCATCGGGGTTTTTCATGTGGATACATCCGTCATAAATACAATTGGCAAACCATGCTTGTACATAGGGGGTTCCTCGCTATGAGTGATGTCCCAGGTTTGTTTTTGTGTCGCACCACCTATATTGATTTATCATTGTTCATTTGAAATTGTCATTGTCTGTTAATAAATGATTTTTTATATCAACTACTTTCGTACAAATTCTCTGCTGCTAAAAAACCCACCTGGGGAAACTTCCTATTTTTTTTGTATACATTTGGGTTATGCAGCTTTGGGGGCTCCCACATTGTGCTCTTTCCTTCTTTATAATATACAATGTATTCTCATATTATAATATACAATGTATCCTCATATTATAATATACAATGTATCCTCATAATATAATATACAATGTATTCTCATATTATAATATACAATGTATCCTCATAATATAATATACAATGTATCCTCATATTATAATATACAATGTATCCTCATAATATAATATACAATGTATCCTCATATTATAATATGCAATGTATCCTCATATTATAATACACAGTACAATACATCATCATGTTATAATATACAATCTTATATCCAGTCATCTATACAGTTGGACAATGACCGCGCTGTCACCGGACGCAGCGACTAATTGGCTGGACAGACAGCTGGGCTCCTGATGTGTCTAGCAGTCGCTGGAAAAGGAAGGCATGAAACAGAAGGTTGCTATGGCAACAGGACAAAACCAATTTTGCTTAAAATGTCAACAATTAGAGGAGAAAATATGACATTTCCCGCTTTCGGAACGTCTTTTTATTTTTATCCTCTAACTCCCCTTCATGTCTGAGGAGCGGATCCTCTCCTGGAAGACTTTAGGCCTCAGGCGAAAACTTTCCTTCAGATACAACAAAACATCCTCCAGTGAATTCCGGAGATGACCCTCCATGAGGACCATAGAAGAGCGAATGCCGCCATCGTTTCTGGTTTGGTGCACACGGCGAGCTGCGGCAGTCCCGACCGCGTCCAGCCGCTGCCATGCAGATTATCTGGGGTGAAGGTGGGCGGGGCCCATTTTTGGCTCAGATCACATTCTGCAGTGATTGATGAAATCCTTTTTTGACACCTACACTGTATTCAGGGCTCCGCCCACACGGAATGTTCTGCTCCCTTTAACTGATACATGTCATGCTCAGGGCTTTTTTTTCTCTGACAATAGGTGCAGGAACTCCCCCTTTCCAAGTCACCCCTTGGTTCCACCCCTTACATACCTCCCAGTACTGCCCCTTTTAGAGATTACAGAACCAAGTAACAATTATGGTACTAAGTCATTTGTATAGAAAGCAAAATATATCCCATGCAGCCAACAACAATAGTCCCCCCCCCCAGCAAACAATGGACCACCCACAGCAAGATACCCCCTCCCCCAGTAAGAAAAGATCCCCAGCAGAAATAGCAGATCTCCCTGCAGCCAGCATCAATAGACTCTCCAGCCGCCAGCAACAATAGACTCTCCAGCCGCCAGCATCAATAGACTCTCCAGCCGCCAGCATCAATAGACTCTCCAGCCGCCAGCAACAATAGACTCTCCAGCCGCCAGCATCAATAGACTCTCCAGCCGCCAGCAACAATAGACTCTCCAGCCGCCAGCAACAATAGACTCTCCAGCCGCCAGCAACAATAGACTCTCCAGCCGCCAGCAACAATAGACTCTCCAGCAGCCAGCAACAATAGGCTCTCCAGCAGCCAGCAACAATAGACTCTCCAGCCGCCAGCAACAATAGACTCTCCAGCCGCCAGCAACAATAGACTCTCCAGCCGCCAGCATCAATAGACTCTCCAGCCGCCAGCAACAATAGACTCTCCAGCAGCCAGCAACAATAGGCTCTCCAGCAGCCAGCAACAATAGACTCTCCAGCCGCCAGTAGGGATGAGCCGAACACCCCCCTGTTCGGTTCGCACCAGAACATGCGAACAGGAAAAAATTCGTTCGAACACGCGAACACCGTTAAAGTCTATGGGACACGAACATGAATAATCAAAAGTGCTAATTTTAAAGGCTAATATGCAAGTTATTGTCAATAAAAGTGTTTGGGGACCTGGGTCCTGCCCCAGGGGACATGGATCAATGCAAAAAAAAGTTTTAAAAACGGCCGTTTTTTCAGGAGCAGTGATTTTAATAATGCTTAAAGTCAAACAATAAAAGTGTAATATCCCTTTAAATTTCGTACCTGGGGGGTGTCTATAGTATGCCTGTAAAGGGGCGCATGTTTCCCGTGTTTAGAACAGTCTGACAGCAAAATGACATTTTGAAGGAAAAAACTCATTTAAAACTACCGCGGCTATTGCATTGCCGACAATACACATAGAAGTTCATTGATAAAAACGGCATGGGAATTCCCCACAGGGCAACCCCGAACCAAAATTAAAAAAAAAAAAATGATGTGGGAGTCCCCCTAAATTCCATACAAGGCCCTTCAGGTCTGGTATGGATATTAAGGGGAACCCCAGCCAAAATTTAAAAAAAAAATTGACGTGGGGTTCCCCCTAAATTCCATACCAGACCCTTCAGGTCTGGTATGGATTTTAAGGGGAACCCCGCGCCCAAAAAAAAAACAAAAAAACGGCGTGGGGTCCCCCTAAAAATCCATACCAGACCCTTATCCGAGCACGCAACCTGGCAGGCCGCAGGAAAAGAGGGGGGGACGAGAGTGCGCCCCCCCCCCCCTCCTGAACCATACCAGGCCACATGCCCTCAACATTGGGAGGGTGCTTTGGGGTAGCCCCCCAAAGCACCTTGTCCCCATGTTGATGAAGACAAGGGCCTCATCCCCACAACCGTGGCCGGTGGTTGTGGGGGTCTGCGGGCGGGGGGCTTATCGGAATCTGGAAGCCCCCTTTAACAAGGGGACCCCCAGATCCCGGCCCCCCCCCTGTGTGAAATGGTAAGGGGGTACTTACCCCTACCATTTCACTAAAAAACTGTCAAAAATGTTAAAAATGACAAGAGACAGTTTTTGACAATTCCTTTATTTAAATGCTTCTTCTTTCTTCCTTCATCTTCTTCTTCTTCTGGTTCTTCTGGCTCTTCTGGTTCTTCCTCCGGCGTTCTCGTCCAGCATCTCCTCCGCGGCGTCTTCTATCTTCTTCTCCTCGGGCCGCTCCGCACCCATGGCATGAGGGGGGAGGCTCCCGCTCTTCTCTTCATCTTCTTCTTCATCTTCATCTTCTTCTTCATCTTCTTCTTCTTCTTCTTCTTCTTCTTCTCTTCTTCATCTCTTCTTCCTTCTTCATTTCTTCTGCGGGCCGCTCCGCATCCATGCATGGAGGGAGGCTCCCGCTGTGTGACGGCGTCTCTTCGTCTGACGGTTCTTAAATAACGGGGGGCGGGGCCATCCGGTGACCCCGCCCCCCTCTGACGCACGGTGAATTGACGGGACTTCCCTGTGACGTCACGGGGAATGCCACAGGGAAGTCCCGTCATGTCCCGTGCGTCAGAGGGGGGCGGGGTCACCGGGTGGCCCCGCCCCCCGTTATTTAAGAACCGTCAGACGAAGAGACGCCGTCACACAGCGGGAGCCTCCCTCCATGCATGGATGCGGAGCGGCCCGCAGAAGAAATGAAGAAGGGAGAAGAGATGAAGAAGAGAAGAAGAAGAAGAAGAAGAAGAAGAAGAAGAAGATGAAGAAGAAGATGAAGATGAAGAAGAAGATGAAGAGAAGAGCGGGAGCCTCCCCCCTCATGCCATGGGTGCGGAGCGGCCCGAGGAGAAGAAGATAGAAGACGCCGCGGAGGAGATGCTGGACGAGAACGCCGGAGGAAGAACCAGAAGAGCCAGAAGAACCAGAAGAAGAAGAAGATGAAGGAAGAAAGAAGAAGCATTTAAATAAAGGAATTGTCAAAAACTGTCTCTTGTCATTTTTAACATTTTTGACAGTTTTTTAGTGAAATGGTAGGGGTAAGTACCCCCTTACCATTTCACACAGGGGGGGGGCCGGGATCTGGGGGTCCCCTTGTTAAAGGGGGCTTCCAGATTCCGATAAGCCCCCCGCCCGCAGACCCCCACAACCACCGGCCACGGTTGTGGGGATGAGGCCCTTGTCTTCATCAACATGGGGACAAGGTGTTTTGGGGGGCTACCCCAAAGCACCCTCCCAATGTTGAGGGCATGTGGCCTGGTACGGTTCAGGAGGGGGGGGGGCGCACTCTCGTCCCCCCCTCTTTTCCTGCGGCCTGCCAGGTTGCGTGCTCAGATAAGGGTCTGGTATGGATTTTTAGGGGGACCCCACGCCGTTTTTTTTTTTTTTTTTGGCGCGGGGTTCCCCTTAAAATCCATACCAGACCTGAAGGGTCTGGTATGGAATTTAGGGGGAACCCCACGTCAATTTTTTTTTAAAATTTTGGCTGGGGTTCCCCTTAATATCCATACCAGACCTGAAGGGCCTTGTATGGAATTTAGGGGGACCCCCACATCATTTTTTTTTTATTATTTTGGTTCAGGGTTCCCCTGTGGGGAATTCCCATGCCGTTTTTATCAATGAACTTCTATGTGTATTGTCGGCAATGCAATAGCCGCGGGTAGTTTTAAATGAGTTTTTTCCTTCCAAATGTCATTTTGCTGTCAGACTGTTCTAAACACAGGAAACATGCGCCCCTTTACAGGCATACTATAGACACCCCCCAGGTACGAAATTTAAAGGGATATTACACTTTTATTGTTTGACTTTAAGCATTAATAAAATCACTGCTCCTGAAAAAACGTCCGTTTTTAAAACTTTTTTTTGCATTGATCCATGTCCCCTGGGGCAGGACCCGGGTCCCCAAACACTTTTTATGACAATAACTTGCATATAAGCCTTTAAAATTAGCACTTTTGATTTCTCCCATAGACTTTTAAAGGGTGTTCCGCGGCATTCGAATTTGCCGCGAACACCCCAAATTGTTCGCTGTTCGGCGAACTTGCGAACAGCCAATGTTCGAGTAGAACATGAGTTCGACTCGAACTCGAAGCTCATCCCTAGCCGCCAGCATCAATAGACTCTCCAGCCGCCAGCAACAATAGACTCTCCAGCAGCCAGGAACAATAGACTCTCCAGCAGCCAGCAACAATAGACTCTCCAGCAGCCAGCAACAATAGACTCTCCAGCAGCCAGCAACAATAGGCTCTCTTGCAGCCAGCAACAATAGACTCTCCAGCAGCCAGCAACAATAGACTCTCCAGCAGCCAGCAACAATAGGCTCCCCAGCAGCCAGCAACAATAGACTCTCCAGCAGCCAGCAACAATAGATTTTCCAGCTGCCAGCAACAATAGACTCTCCAGCAGCGAGCAACAAAAGGCTCCACAGCAGCCAGCAACAATAGACCACCCGCAACAAAATACCCCCAGGAACCATAGACCCCCCCCAAAAGATATCACTGCAGCCAGCATCAATAGACCCCTCCCTCAACAGTAGACCGCTCCCAGCAACAACTGACCCCCCAGCAACAGAAGACCCACCCCCAGCAATAATAACCCCCCCCCCCTGCAAAAATAGATCCCCTCCAAAAACAATAGATCCCCCAGCAGCTAGCTTTAATAGACCCAGCACCCCTTGTCCCCTTGCCTTTCCATACATTCAATGCTGGAGGTGCTTCGTTCCCTCCCACATTCCCGCTGAAAAAAACCCAGGTCATACAATTGGATGGAAACAATGTAGCAGAGATGGTGACTTTACATGGGAGTCACTCCACTGATCATCCACTAAATGTTTTCTTTTCTAAACAGATTTTGGACATTTAACAGAGCAGCCAATGAATTCTGTGTTGTGTGACTCCCAGCCTCTCTTCTTTCTGGAACGCCAATCATATCCAAACTTCCAGGGCAGCTGTGGATCTGATTGGTTGCTGCGATGGGGAACTTACGGGCCGTGGCATCCGGTCAGGTCAGGGGGGCCACGGGCAGCACCCTCCCCCCCCCAGGTCAGTCAGTCAGTCAGTAGTCGGGGCATCGCACTTACCCCATCTCACGAGCAGCGCGGCGGCGGCTTCTCTCCGGGCTGTTCTCTCCAGCTGCTTCACCTGTGTCTCCTCCTTCCTCTTCCTTACGGCCAATCCGATTGGATCTCCTTTCGGCCAATCGGGTGACGAGTCTCGGGAGGATAATCAGTGTTATAATAGCGAATATTCATTCGCTATTGTCACACAGCTGGGTGGACTTGGTGCGCAGTGCTCTGCGCCCCGAGCCCATCCTTTTTTGAAGCCTATTAGAGCCTCTGGCTCTAATCATGTGCTTAAAAAAAAAACAACCCAGATTGGAATCCATGCGTTCGGCGCTCCGCATGTAGATTAGGGGGCTGGATGCATGGATGGGGGGGTGGCCCCTGTGCGCCCCTAATGGATGGGCCGCCACTGCTTACGGGGGACAATTTAGTACTAACCTGTTGCTTTGCTCTGCATGGGGGGGGGGGGGGGTGGTGGTAACTTTGGATTAGGGATCAAGGTTCGATCCGAACACATCTTTGGCTTTGGCATTTCGGATGTTTGACGGGAGCCGAACATCATGTATACTAGCGGTTTTAGAAGGGCCTCTTCTCCACAACCCTGGTCAGTGGTTGTGGGAGTCTGCGGGGGGTGGGGCTTATCGGAATCTGAACCCCCCCCCAAACAAGAAGTTATAATAATGGTATTAATTCTGTTATTAGACATGACAGCTTCCTGCTATCAATGGTTGTTATGGATGCCAGCTGGTGCCTGGATCGCCGAGTCCTTAACAACAGCTGACGTCACCGGCCCCATTCACTTACATGGCCAGGAATCCCAATTAATGGAAGCAAAGAGGGTGGGATATTTTAACAAAAAAAAGATGGCGTGGGGTTCCCTAATTTTTTCATAGCAGGTCCATTGAATTTCGTTTTGATTTTAGGGGGTGCCACATGCAAAAAAAAACAAGAATGCATGAGGCCTCCTTTGGGTCCGATACAGATCAAAGATGACCTCACAAAAAAAAAAGCACAGGGACCCCCCTAAAAATCTACACCAGATCCTCAATCCAAGCATGCAGCTTGGACAGCTAGGAAAGGGGGGGACAAACAGGTGCCCCCTCCAAACCATCCTGGCAAATCACTCCAATTAATGTGGACAAGGGCCTCTTCCCCACAACCTTGGCCGGTGGTTGTGGGGGTCTGCAGGTAGAAGGCTAATCGGAATCTGAAAGCCCCTTTAACATTAAGGGGGCACTCAGAGTTCGGGTTCAGCATCTGAACACTACTTGCCTCAAACCGAACCTAGGGCACTTCAGCTCATCACTACTTTGGATATTCCAGTAAGGTAGGTGATGTAAAGGTAGGTGACAGGTTCTGTTTATAAAGACACCAGGCCTCCAATGTATCCCCAGTCTACCACTGCAGCTAATGAGGGCAGATAATGCTTGATTTGCTGCTTCCCTGGTTACAGTACCCAGAAAATGACGGCTCTGAACCCGCAGGTGACACCAAGCTCATCGCTTCCCAGTTCATTAGTCACAGAATTGATGAGAGAAGGATGTTCCTGAGCCGCTCCCACTCTCCATCCTGAATGTATTTACCGCTGTCCCTGGCGGCACAGGATACCCCGGTAACCATAGAGGCCAGCAGCAGTGTGTGTGGGGTAAGGACTAGTGGTTGCCAGATGATCTTCAGCTTGTCAGAACCTCATCTCCGTGTCTCCTGGGTTCCTATTACTGGTTTGACTTGCCCTTGGATTCATTTAAGTCTCATTCCTGGTTTTGACCCTGGCTTGTTCAGGACTTGTTTCTACTGACCACCAATGTATGACCTTGGCCTGATCCCTCCAACATCCTCAACTCTACTAACCATCCATGTATGACCTTGGCTTGGCTCATGACCACTCCACCATCTTCTGTTCTACTGACCACCGGTATATGACTTTGGCTTGGCTCTTGACTACTCCACTGTCTTCAGCTCTAGTGACCACTAGTGTTTTACCTTGACTTCGCTCCTGACCACTCAACCATCTATCCTACTGACCACCGGTATATGACTTTGGCTTGGCTCCTGACCACTCCACTGTTTCTATACTACTGACCACCTGTGTATGACCTTGGCTGGGCTCCTGACCACTGCAATATCTTCTATCCTACTGATCACCGGTGTATGACTTTGTCTTGGCTCTTGACAACTCCACTCTCTTAAACTCTACTGACCACCTGTGTATGACCTTGGCTTGGCTCATGACCACTCCACCATCTTCTATCCTACTTACCACCGGTGTATGACTTTGGCTTGGCTCTTGACCACTCCACTGTCTTCAATTCTACTGACCACCAGTGTTTGACCTTGGCTTGGCTCCTGACCACGCCACCATCTTCTATCCTACTGACCACCCCTGTATGACTTTGGCTTGGCTCTTGACCACTCCCCTGTCTTCTATCCTACTAACCATCAGTGTAAAGCCTTGGCTTGGCTCCTGACCACTCTAGTGTCTTCAACTCCACTGACCCCCTATGTATGACCCAGCTTGGATCCTGAGCACTCCACCATCTTCTGTCCTTCTGATCACCTGTGTATGACCTTGGCTTGGCTCCTGACCACTGCACTATCTTCTATCATACTGACCATTCGTGTATGACCCTGACTTGGCTCCAGACCAATCCACTATCTTCAACTCGACTGACCACCTGTGTATGACCTTGGCTTGGCTCATGAACACTTCACCATCTTCTTTCCTACTGACCACCCATGTATGACCTTGACTCCCAACTCTGGCTACCTCTCCTACATCCAACCAATAATGGGTCTAAAACCTCAGCTTGGCCTTTGACCTTGGCACCGCTCTCCTCCAGTTCTTCACCTCAAAGCATCTTCTGGAGCAGCCACCAGCGGACAGGACTCTCAGCACCCTTTTTACTTTGTGCTGCTGTCATCACTTCCGGGGTTGTTTGGACCAGAACAACGGTGGTGGTGGTGGTGGGGGGGGGTTGTCTACTCACCGATTTGGCCTACAGCCACTTCCATGATACATGCACACTAAAGCAGCGGATGACAGCTATTGTGTTTTGACAGCCGCAGCTGGCACCTGGCTGTCCTTTTAGCCAAATCCCTGTAAATGCCAGAAATTCTCCTCTTCTGATTGGCTCTCTATCTGAAAAAATGCAACCAGCCAGTTTCCAATAGGGGCCAGCGAAAATGATGATCCTAACTTACCTGAAAGTCCTGAGAGTCAATGGGGAAGGTGAGATTTAGGTGGTTTTGTGTTTTAAAGGGTATAATGGACTGTAAATGTCTCCTGAAGGTTACAGACCTTTAACCTCTCGTAGACCTGATCTTTTGCCAAAAAAACGTCCCGGTATTTTTTAATGCTCTTGTCACAGAAAGGAACATAAAAAACAGACACAAAAAAGATAAAATAAAATGTATAAAAAAAGAGAACAAACAGCCTTCTGTTTTTTATGGCTTGTATTGAACTGCATGAGGTTATCATTTCTCTGTAGTATGCTGACATCTAGTGGTGGTTTTGGGCAACTGCAAGCTGTTTAGTAATATGTTTTTGTATCTTCCTCTGTTCTCCTCCCTGTTTAGTGCTAGTTAGTTTAGTTGTAGCTAGGCCCTCTATGTTCCTTCCATGTTCATTATTCACAGAGACGGGGCTAAGGAAACTTCTTCTTATGCTTCAAAAGACTGAAAATCAATCATCTGTACTGCAATTAGCAGAAGTAAAAATGCATTAGATTTAATTTCTGTCTTATTGGAGAGTTAAGCTGCTTGTGGATGTCGCCAAGTCAGCAGGTGATCACACTGTCCAGACAGATTGGATATTATCCAATAAAAGCATTAATCTCTAGCAGTCTCATGTAATGTGTCTCCAGTCTATGACCACCTCCTATAGCATATCCCCAGTCTCCTACAACTCCCATAGCATGTCCCCAGTCTCCAACAACTCCCATAGCATGTCCCCAGTCTCCAACAACTCCCATAGCATGTCCCCAGTCTCCAACAACACCTACAGCATGTCCCCAGTCTCCAACAACTCCCATAGCATGTCCCCAGTCTCCAACAACACCTACAGCATGTCCCCAGTCTCCAACAACTCCCATAGCATGTCCCCAGTCTCCAACAACACCTACAGCATGTCCCCAGTCTCCAACAACTCCCATAGCATGTCCCCAGTCTCCAACAACACCTACAGCATGTCCCCATGTCCCCAGTCTCTAACCTCCTATAGCATGTCCCCAGTCTCCAACAACTCCCATAGCATGTCCCCAGTCTCCAACAACTCCCATAGCATGTCACCAGTCTCCAACAACTCCCATAGCATGTCCCCAGTCTCCAACAACTCCCATAGCATGTCCCCAGTCTCCAACAACTCCCATAGCATGTCCCCAGTCTCCAACAACTCCCATAGCATGTCCCCAGTCTCCAACAACTCCCATAGCATGTCCCCAGTCTCCAACAACTCCCATAGCATGTCCCCAGTCTCCAACATCTACTATAGCATGTCCCTAGTCTCCAACAACACCTACAGCATGTCCCCATGTCCCCAGTCTCTAATCTCCTATTAGCATGTCCCCAGTCTCCAACAACCCCCATAGCATGTCCCGAGTCTCCAACAACCCCCATAGCATGTCCCCAGTCTCCAACTCCCATAGCATGTTCCCAGTCTCCAACAACCCCCATAGCATGCCCCTAGTCTCCAACAACACCTATAGCATGTCCCCAGTCTCCAACAACTCCTACAGTATGTCCCCAGTCTCCAACAACACCTACAGTATGTCCCCAGTCTCCAACAACACCTACAGCATGTCCCCAGTCTCCAACAACTCCCATAGCATGTTCCCAGTCTCCAACAACTCCCATAGCATGTTCCCAGTCTCCAACAACTCCCATAGCATGTCCCCAGTCTCCAACAACTCCCATAGCATGTTCCCAGTCTCCAACAACCCCCATAGCATGCCCCTAGTCTCCAACAACTCCCATAGCATGTTCCCAGTCTCCAACAACCCCCATAGCATGCCCCTAGTCTCCAACAACTCCCATAGCATGTCACCAGTCTCCAACAACTCCCATAGCATGTCCCCAGTCTCCAACAACTCCCATAGCATGTCCCCAGTCTCCAACAACACCTACAGCATGCCCCCATGTCCCCAGTCTCTAACCTCCTATAGCATGTCCCCAGTCTCCAACAACTCCCATAGCATGTCCCCAGTCTCCAACATCTACTATAGCTTGTCCCCAGTCCTAAACCACCTATAGCATTTCCCCAGTCTCCAACAAATCCATAACACGTCCCGAGTCTCCAACAACACCTACAGCATGTCTCCAGTCTCCAACAACTCCCATAGCATGTCCCCAGTCTCCAACATCTACTATAGCATGTCCCTAGTCTCCAACAACACCTACAGCATGTCCCCAGTCTCTAATCTCCTATTAGCATGTCCCCAGTCTCTAATCTCCTATTAGCATGTCCCCAGTCTCCAACAACCCCCATAGCATGTCCCCAGTCTCCAACAACTCCCATAGCATGTCCCCAGTCTCCAACAACACCTACAGCATGTCCCCAGTCTCTAACAACTCCCATAGCATGTCCCCAGTCTCCAACAACACCTACAGCATGTCCCCAGTCTCTAACAACTCCCATAGCATGTCCCCAGTCTCCAACAACACCTACAGCATGTCCCCAGTCTCCAACAACTCCCATAGCATGTCCCCAGTCTCCAACAACACCCATAGCATGTCCCCAGTCTCCAACAACCCCCATAGCATGTCCCGAGTCTCCAACAACACCCATAGCATGTCCCCAGTCTCCAACAACTCCCATAGCATGTCCCCAGTCTCCAACAACACCTACAGCATGTCCCCAGTCTCCAACAACACCTACAGCATGTCCCCAGTCTCTAACAACTCCCATAGCATGTCCCCAGTCTCCAACAACACCTACAGCATGTCCCCAGTCTCCAACAACTCCCATAGCATGTCCCCAGTCTCCAACAACACCTACAGCATGTCCCCAGTCTCCAACAACACCTACAGCATGTCCCCAGTCTCTAACAACTCCCATAGCATGTCCCCAGTCTCCAACAACACCTACAGCATGTCCCCAGTCTCCAACAACTCCCATAGCATGTCCCCAGTCTCCAACAACACCTACAGCATGTCCCCATGTCCCCAGTCTCTAACCTCCTATAGCATGTCCCCAGTCTCCAACAACTCCCATAGCATGTCCCCAGTCTCCAACAACTCCCATAGCATGTCCCCAGTCTCCAACAACTCCCATAGCATGTCCCCAGTCTCCAACAACTCCCATAGCATGTCCCCAGTCTCCAACAACTCCCATAGCATGTCCCCATGTCCCCAGTCTCTAACCTCCTATAGCATGTCCCCAGTCTCCAACAACTCCTTTAGCATGTCTTCAGTCTCCAACAACTCCTACAGTATGTCCCCAGCCTTAAACTACCTATAGCATGTCCCCAGTCTCCAACAACACATCCAGCATGTCCACAGTCTCCAACAACACCTACAGCATGTCCCCAGTCTTGTACACCTCCTATAGCATGTCCCCAGTCTACAGTCATCTCCTGTTGCTTGTCCTCAGTCTCCAACCTCCCTTAGCATGTCCCCAGTCTCCAACACCTCCTATAGCCTGTCCCCAGTCTCCAACACCTCCTATATCATGTCCCCAGTCTCCAACAACTCCCATAGCATGTCCCCAGTCTCCAACAACACCTACAGCATGTCCCCAGTCTCCAACAACTCCCATAGCATGTCCCCAGTCTCCAACAACTCCCATAGCATGTCACCAGTCTCCAACAACTCCCATAGCATGTCCCCAGTCTCCAACAACTCCCATAGCATGTCCCCAGTCTCCAACAACACCTACAGCATGTCCCCAGTCTCCAACAACACCCATAGCATGTCCCCAGTCTCCAACAACTCCCATAGCATGTCCCCAGTCTCCAACAACACCCATAGCATGTCCCCAGTCTCCAACAACTCCCATAGCATGTCCCCAGTCTCCAACAACACCTACAGCATGTCCCCAGTCTCCAACACCTCCTATAGCCTGTCCCCATGTCCCCAGTCTCTAACCTCCTATAGCATGTCCCCAGTCTCCAACAACTCCCATAGCATGTCCCCAGTCTCCAACAACTTCCATAGCATGTCCCCAGTCTCCAACAACACCCATAGCATGTCCCCAGTCTCCAACAACTCCCATAGCATGTCCCCAGTCTCCAACAACACCCATAGCATGTCCCCAGTCTCCAACAACCCCCATAGCATGTCCCGAGTCTCCAACAACACCCATAGCATGTCCCCAGTCTCCAACACCTCCTATAGCATGTCCCCAGTCTCCAACACCTCCTATAGCATGTCCCCAGTCTCCAACACCTCCTATAGCCTGTCCCCATGTCCCCAGTCTCTAACCTCCTATAGCATGTCCCCAGTCTCCAACAACTCCCATAGCATGTCCCCAGTCTCCAACAACTTCCATAGCATGTCCCCAGTCTCCAACAACACCCATAGCATGTCCCCAGTCTCCAACAACTCCCATAGCATGTTCCCAGTCTCCAACAACTCCCATAGCATGTCCCCAGTCTCCAACAACTCCCATAGCATGTCCCCATGTCCCCAGTCTCTAACCTCCTATAGCATGTCCCCAGTCTCCAACAACTCCCATAGCATGTCCCCAGTCTCCAACAACTTCCATAGCATGTCCCCAGTCTCCAACAACACCCATAGCATTTCCCCAGTCTCCAACAACTCCCATAGCATGTTCCCAGTCTCCAACAACACCCATAGCATGTCCCCAGTCTCCAACAACACCCATAGCATGTCCCCAGTCTCCAACAACCCCCATAGCATGTCCCGAGTCTCCAACAACACCCATAGCATGTCCCCAGTCTCCAACACCTCCTATAGCATGTCACCAGTCTCCAGTCATCTCCTGTTGCATGTTTGCAGTCTCTTCCAGCTTTCTGTAGAATTACATTTACGGCATACTATGTGTGGCCCTATCAGGGCTCTCAGGGGCCACACTTAGGGATTCATTTACTAAAGACAAATAGGCTGTGCACTTTGCAAAGTGCAGTTGCTGCAGAGCTTAGTAAATGAGGCAAAGATTCCCTTTGCAATAATGTCCAATCACATGCAAGGAAGATTTGGGTCGCCCTTTCTCGGTTCAGAGACAATCGTGACACTTTTTTGATTTGCACGAACATAATAAACAATTTTTCAGGACAAGTTTTTGGGGTGTGTCCCCTTCTTCAAGGTCCCAGCAGTACTGTGGTTCCTCCAGTAACGGTCGGAGGAGTCATGGCCGCCATCGATCGGACAGGTGTGTAATAATGCTCCACTGATTAATCCGCCATTGTAACAACATAAAGAGTGACCCCCCTTCAGTGATGACGGCCCCCCCTTAGCACGTCGCTGGCCGGACTCATGACTCAATCATCCAATTATTCCATGAGTCACCCTCCGCCGGGCAAAGCGCCCCTCCAGAATGACTCAGAATAATGCGGAGAGAGAGCCGGGGGGCTCCCGGGAGTGCGGACACATCTGTCCTGTGTGTGGGGGTCACTGACAGGGGGCTCCCCCTCCCTCACCACTCTCTAATGAGTCCAAGATGTCAGAGAGGGGGTCTGTGCTAAGAAGACCCGTCCCCACCAAAGTCTGTTCCTCACACCTCTGCTTTATTCGGGGTCCCCTCTTACCCTATATGTGTGTTCTCGGGGGTCCAGTTATAGGACCCCCCCCCAGGGTCAGGACCCGTCCCCACCACCGTCTGTTCCTCACACCTCTGCTTTATTCGGGGTCCCCTCTTACCCTATATGTGTGTTCTGGGGGGTCCAGTTATAGGACCCCCCCCCCCGGGGTCAGGACCCGTCCCCACCACTGTCTGTTCCTCACACCTCTGCTTTATTCGGGGTCCCCTCTTACCCTATATGTGTGTTCTGGGGGGTCCAGTTATAGGACCCCCCCGGGGTCAGGACCCGTCCCCACCACCGTCTGTTCCTCACACCTCTGCTTTATTCGGGGTCCCCTCTTACCCTATATGTGTGTTCTGGGGGGTCCAGTTATAGGACCCCCCCCCAGGGTCAGGACCCGTCCCCACCGCCGTCTGTTCCTCACACCTCTGCTTTATTCGGGGTCCCCTCTTACCCTATATGTGTGTTCTGGGGGGTCCAGTTATAGGACCCCCCCCAGAGGAGAGAACATTAAACTTTCTGCACATGTCCTCTGCAGGGGCAATGAGGACACCATGTGGGGGGTGGGGTTTATTTTCAGGTATGGGCGGAGAATTTCCAAAAATGATGATTTGGTGTGACGAGGCCCCTCCCACCTCCATATAAGGATGATGAGAGGTGCTGTAATACAGAGCGGCCACTGCATGGCGCCATCAGATAAAGGATGGAGATGATGGAATATTCCCGCAATCAGCACAGCAACTGCTAACATTATATATGAGGGGGAGGAGCTACATTATATACAGTATATATAGAGAGGGGGAGGAGCTACATTATATACAGTATATATGGAGGGGGAGGAGCTACATTATATACAGTATATATAGAGGGGGAGGAGCTACATTATATACAGTATATATGGAGGGGGAGGAGCTACATTATATACAGTGTATATGGAGGGGGAGGAGCTACATTGTATACAGTATATATGGAGGGGAGAAGCTACATTATATACAGTATATATGGAGGGGGAGGAGCTAGATTATATACAGTATATATGGAGGAGGAGCTACATTATATACAGTATATATGGAGGGGGAGGAGCTACATTATTTACAGTGTATATGGAGGAGGAGCTACATTATATACAGTATATATGGAGGAGGAGCTACATTATATACAGTATATATGGAGGGGGAGGAGCTACATTATATACAGTGTATATGGAGAAGGAGCTACATTATATACAGTATATATGGAGGGGGAGGAGCTACATTATATACAGTGTATTTGGAGGAGGAGCTACATTATATACAGTATATATGAAGGGGGAGGAGCTACAGTATATACAGTATATATAGAGGGGGAGGAGCTACATTATATACAGTGTATATGGAGGGGGAGGAGCTACATTATATACAGTATATATATGGAGGAGGAGCTACATTATATACAGTGTATATGGAGGGGGAGGAGCTACATTATATACAGTATATATATGGAGGAGGAGCTACATTATATACAGTATATATGGAGGGGGAGGAGCTACATTATATACAGTGTATATGGAGGGGGAGGAGCTACATTATATACAGTATATATGGATGTATTTCGGGGTGCAGTCAGTGTGGGGGGAGGGGGATTTATTTTGGGGTGCAGTAAGTGGGGGAGGGGTGATGTATTTTGGGGTGAAGTCAGTGTGGGGGAGGGGATTTATGTCGGGGTGCAGTCAGTGTGGGGGGAGGGGATTTATTTTGGGGTGTGGTCAGTGTGGGGAGAGGGGATTTATTTTGGGGTGTGGTCAGTGTGGGGGAGGGGATGTATTTTGGGGTGGGGTCAGTGTGGTGGGGATGTATTTTGAGGTGCAGTCAGTGTGGGGGGAGGGGGATGTATTTTGGGGTGCGGTCAGTGTGGTGGGAATTTATTTTGGGGTGCAGTCAGTGTGGGGGGAGGGGATGTATTTTGAGGTGCAGTCAGTGTGGGGGGAGGGGATTTATTTTGGGGTGCAGTCAGTGTGGGGGAGGGGGATTTATTTCGGGGTTCGGTCAGCCTTGGATCTTCTCCTGGCAACCAATCAGTGAGCGGCCTGAGGAGCTGCCTTGGGTTGCTATGGGAACACACAAGCCCCGCCCCTCCTGGCTGGAGTGACAGCTGGAATGTGACTGGTTGTTTTCACTCACCGACTCCGCCCCCTTGATGCCCCACAGGCTGTGGTGACAGGAGGGAGGGACCCAAATATTTCCTCTTCCAGCTCCGCCTCTATTCCCTTCCCGCTCCGCCCATGATCCTTCCCTAGTTCTAAGTTAGACGAAAGTCCCGCCTCCTTTTTATATATCGGAGGTGGAAAGCCCCTCCTTCGCACTTACACTCCGCCTCCCGTTGCTTACTGGCCTTATGTGGCCAGCTTCCGCCCCGCCCTCACACTCCCCTTCAGTTATAGACTGGCACCAAGTAGGCGGTCCCGCTCCGCCTTCACACTCACTCAAAGCTGTAGGCCCCGCCCTCCTCCTCTCTCCAGCCCGCAGTGAGGCCCCGCCCCCGGAGCGGCCCAGCTCAGTCGGTGAGGCTCCGGTCGGTCGGTCGGTCGGCGGGATGTCCGGAGGGAGGGACGGCGCCGTGCAGGAGAAGTACCGGCTGGTGGTGGTGGGAGGAGGCGGGGTGGGGAAGTCCGCCCTCACTATACAATTCATCCAGGTGAGACTGACAGTGCTGGAATGTGGGGGGAGGGGCAGATTATGGGGCCCCTGGGGGCCACACTGTGCTTCTCTACTGTACTGTATGCTGGGGCCCCTGGGGGCCACACTGTGCTTCTCCACTGTACTGTATGCTGGGGGCCACACTGTGCTTCTCTACTGTACTGTATGCTGGGGCCCCTGGGGGCCACACTGTGCTTCTCCACTGTACTGTATGCTGGGGGCCACACTGTGCTTCTCTACTGTACTGTATGCTGGGGCCCCTGGGGGCCACACTGTGCTTCTCCTCTATACTGTATGCTGGGGCCCCTGGGGGCCACACGGTGCTTCTCCACTGTACTGTATGCTGGGGCCCCTGGGGGCCACACTGTGCTTCTCCTCTGTACTGTATGCTGGGGACCCTGGGGGCCACACTGTGCTTCTCCTCTATACTGTATGCTGGGGCCCCTGGGGGCCACACTGTGCTTCTCCACTGTACAGTATGCTGGGGCTCCTGGGGGCCACACTGTGCTTCTCCACTGTACTGTATGCTGGGGCCCCTGGGGGCCATACTGTGCTACTCTACTGTATGCTGGGGCCCCTGGGGGCCACACTGCTTCTCCACTGTACAGTATGCTGGGGCTCCTGGGGGCCACACTGTGCTTCTCCACTGTACTGTATGCTGGGGCCCCTGGGGGCCACACTGCTTCTCCACTGTACTGTATGCTGGGGCTCCTGGGGGCCACACTGTGCTTCTCCACTGTACTGTATGTTGGGGCCCCTGGGGGCCACACTGTGCTTCTCCACTGTACTGTATGTTGGGGCCCCTGGGGGCCACTCTGTGCTGCTCTTCTATGAATTATCCGGGGCCCCTCTGGCTCTGCTCTCATTATATGGGGTGCAGTGGTGTTGGGGCCCCGTAGTCTTTATCCTGTAACACTCCCATCATTGAGGGGCCCCAGAGGTGTCTGTTGTATTATGGGGCCCCTTTTACACCCCAGGGTGATCACTGGCCCCCCCCCCCCTCATGGTGAAATCCTGATTGGCTCACACACATTACTGGCAGCCGTGTCATCCGGGTGAGGAAACTCCGTGTGCGTCCATCTACACAGGACTCGTCACCTGTGTGTATGGAGGGGGGGTCACCTGTGTGTATGGAGGGGGGGTCACCTGTGTGTATGGAGGGGGGGTGTCACCTGTGTGTATAGAGGGGGGGGGGTCACCTGTGTGTATGGAGGGGGGGTGTCACCTGTGTGTATGGAGGGGGGTCACCTGTGTGTATAGAGGGGGGGGTCACCTGTGTGTATAGAGGGGGGGGTCACCTGTGTGTATAGAGGGGGGGGTCACCTGTGTGTATAGAGGGGGGGTCACCTGTGTGTATGGAGGGGGGGGTCACCTGTGTGTATGGGGGGGGGTCACCTGTGTGTATGGAGGGAGGGTCACCTGTGTGTATAGAGGGGGGTCACCTGTGTGTATGGAGGGGGGGGTCACCTGTGTGTATGGAGGGGGGGGGTCACCTGTGTGTATGGAGGGGGGGGGTCACCTGTGTGTATGGAGGGGGGGGTCACCTGTGTGTATGGAGGGGGGGTCACCTGTGTGTATGTGGGGGGGGTCACCTGTGTGTATGGAGGGGGGGTCACCTGTGTGTATGTGGGGGGGGTCACCTGTGTGTATGGAGGGGGAGATCACCTGTGTGTATAGAGGGGGGGGGGGTCACCTGTGTGTATGGAGGGGGGGGGGTCACCTGTGTGTATGGAGGGGGGTCACCTGTGTGTATGGAGGGGGGTCACCTGTGTGTATAGAGGGGGGGTCACCTGTGTGTATGGAGGGGGGGGGGTCACCTGTGTGTATGGAGGGGGGGGGGTCACCTGTGTGTATAGAGGGGGGGTCACCTGTGTGTATGGAGGGGGGGTCACCTGTGTGTATGTGGGGGGGGTCACCTGTGTGTATGGAGGGGGTGTCACCTGTGTGTATGGAGGGGGTGTCACCTGTGTGTATGGAGGGGGGGTCACCTGTGTGTATGGAGGGGGGGTCACCTGTGTGTATGTGGGGGGGGGGTCACCTGTGTGTATGGAGGGGGGGGGTCACCTGTGTGTATGGAGGGGGGGTCACCTGTGTGTATGGAGGGGGGGTCACCTGTGTGTATGTGGGGGGGGTCACCTGTGTGTATGGAGGGGGGGTCACCTGTGTGTATGGAGGGGGGGTCACCTGTGTGTATGTGGGGGGGGGGTCACCTGTGTGTATGTGGGGGGGGGGTCACCTGTGTGTATGGAGGGGGGGTCACCTGTGTGTATGGAGGGGGGTCACCTGTGTGTATGGAGGGGGGTCACCTGTGTGTATGGAGGGGGGGGTCACCTGTGTGTATGGAGGGGGGTCACCTGTGTGTATGGAGGGGGGGGTCACCTGTGTGTATGGAGGGGGTGTCACCTGTGTGTATGGAGGGGGGGTCACCTGTGTGTATGAGGGGGGGTGTCACCTGTGTGTATGGAGGGGGGGTGTCACCTGAGTGTATGGAGGGGGGGGTCACCTGTGTGTATGGAGGGGGGGGTCACCTGTGTGTATGGAGGGGGGGTCACCTGTGTGTATGGAGGGGGGGGTCACCTGTGTGTATGTGGGGGGGGGGTCACCTGTGTGTATGGAGGGGGGGGGTCACCTGTGTGTATGTGGGGGGGGGTCACCTGTGTGTATGTGGGGGGGGGTCACCTGTGTGTATGGAGGGGGGTCACCTGTGTGTATGGAGGGGGGGTCACCTGTGTGTATGGAGGGGGGGGGTCACCTGTGTGTATGGAGGGGGGGTCACCTGTGTGTATGGAGGGGGGGTGTCACCTGTGTGTATAGAGGGGGGGTCACCTGTGTGTATGGAGGGGGGGTCACCTGTGTGTATGGAGGGGGGGTGTCACCTGTGTGTATATGGGGGGGGTCACCTGTGTGTATGAGGGGGGGGGGGTCACCTTTGTGTATGAGGGGGGGTCACCTGCGTGTATGTGGGGGGGGGTCACCTGTGTGTATGTGGGGGGGTCACCTGTGTGTATGGGGGGGGGTCACCTGTGTGTATGGAGGGGGGGGTCACCTGTGTGTATGGAGGGGGGGGTCACCTGTGTGTATGTGGGGGGGGTCACCTGTGTGTATGGAGGGGGGGTCACCTGTGTGTATGTGGGGAGGGGGGTCACCTGTGTGTATGTGGGGAGGGGGGTCACCTGTGTGTATGTGGGGGGGGGGTCACCTGTGTGTATGGAGGGGGGGTCACCTGTGTGTATGTGGGGGGGTCACCTGTGTGTATGGAGGGGGAGATCACCTGTGTGTATAGAGGGGGGGGGGTCACCTGTGTGTATGGAGGGGGGGTGTCACCTGTGTGTATGGAGGGGGGTCACCTGTGTGTATAGAGGGGGGGGGGTCACCTGTGTGTATGGAGGGGGGGTGTCACCTGTGTGTATGGAGGGGGGTCACCTGTGTGTATAGAGGGGGGGTCACCTGTGTGTATGGAGGGGGGGTCACCTGTGTGTATGTGGGGGGGGTCACCTGTGTGTATGGAGGGGGGTCACCTGTGTGTATGGAGGGGGGGGTCACCTGTGTGTATGGAGGGAGGGTCACCTGTGTGTATGGAGGGGGGGTCACCTGTGTGTATGGAGGGAGGGTCACCTGTGTGTATGGAGGGGGGGTCACCTGTGTGTATGGAGGGGGGGGTCACCTGTGTGTATGGAGGGGGGGGTCACCTGTGTGTATGAGGGGGGGTGTCACCTGTGTGTATGGAGGGGGGGTGTCACCTGTGTGTATGGAGGGGGGGTCACCTGTGTGTATGGAGGGGGGGTCACCTGTGTGTATGGAGGGGGGGTCACCTGTGTGTATGTGGGGGGGGGTCACCTGTGTGTATGTGGGGGGGGGTCACCTGTGTGTATGTGGGGGGGGGTCACCTGTGTGTATGTGGGGGGGGGGTCACCTGTGTGTATGGAGGGGGGTCACCTGTGTGTATGGAGGGGGGGGGGTCACCTGTGTGTATGGAGGGGGGGGGGGTCACCTGTGTGTATGGAGGGGGGGGGGGGTCACCTGTGTGTATGGAGGGGGGGTCACCTGTGTGTATGGAGGGGGGGTGTCACCTGTGTGTATGGAGGGGGGTCACCTGTGTGTATGGAGGGGGGGTCACCTGTGTGTATGGAGGGGGGGTGTCACCTGTGTGTATGGGGGGGGGTCACCTGTGTGTATGGGGGGGGGTCACCTGTGTGTATGAGGGGGGGTCACCTGCGTGTATGTGGGGGGGGGGGGTCACCTGTGTGTATGGAGGGGGGGTCACCTGTGTGTATGGAGGGGGGGTCACCTGTGTGTATGGAGGGGGGTCACCTGTTTGTATGTGGGGGGGGGGGGTCACCTGTGTGTATGAGGGGGGGTCACCTGCGTGTATGTGGGGGGGGGTCACCTGTGTGTATGGAGGAGGGGGGTCACCTGTGTATATGGAGGGGGGTCACCTGTGTATATGGAGGGGGGTCACCTGTGTATATGGAGGGTGGTCACCTGTGTGTATGGAGGGGGGGGTGTCACCTTTGTGTATGGAGGGGGGGGTGTCACCTGTGTGTATGGAGGGGGGGGGGTGTCACCTGTGTGTATGGAGGGGGGGGGTGTCACCTGTGTGTATGGAGGGGGGGTGTCACCTGTGTGTATGGAGGGGGGGTCACCTGTGTGTATGTGGGGGGGGTGTCACCTGTGTGTATGGAGGGGGGGTGTCACCTGTGTGTATGGAGGGGGGGTGTCACCTGTGTGTATGGAGGGGGGGTGTCACCTGTGTGTATGGAGGGGGGGTGTCACCTGTGTGTATGGAGGGGGGGTGTCACCTGTGTGTATGGAGGGGGGGTCACCTGTGTGTATGGAGGGGGGGTCACCTGTGTGTATGGAGGGGGGGTCACCTGTGTGTATGGAGGGGGTGGTCACCTGCGTGTATGGAGGGGTGGGGGAGCATCTGTATAGGTGTGTATTGGGGGGGAGTGTCCCCTGTATAGGTGTGTATTGGGGGGGAGTGTCCCCTGTATAGGTGTGTATTGGGGGGGAGTGTCCCCTGTATAGGTGTGTATTGTGGGGGGGAGTGTCCCCTGTATAGGTGTGTATTGGGGTTGGGAGTGTCACCTGTATAGGTGTGTATTGTGGGGGGGGAGTGTCACCTGTATAGGTGTGTATTGTGGGGGGGAGTGTCACCTGTATAGGTGTGTATTGTGGGGGGGAGTGTTACCTGTATAGGTGTGTATTGGGGGGGTGTCACCTGTATAACTGTGTATTGGGGGGGAGTTGCACCTGTATAGGTGTGTATGGGGGGGGTAGTTTCACCTGTATAGGTGTGTATTTGGCGGGGGGGGGGAATGTCACCTTTATAGGTGTGTATTGGGGGGGTCACCTGTATAGGTGTGTATTGGGGGGGTCACCTGTATTGGGGGGTCACCTGTATAGGTGTGTATTGGGGGGGCGGTGTCACCTGTATAGGTGTGTATTGGGGGGCGGCGTCACCTGTATAGGTGTGTATGGGGGGTGAGTGTCACCTGTATAGGTGTGTATTGGGGGGGTGTCACCTGTATAGGTGTGTATGGGGGGGTGTCACCTGTATAGGTGTGTATTGGGGGGGTGTCACCTGTATGGGTGTGTATTGGGGGGGAGTGTCACCTGTATAGGTGTGTATTGGGGGGAGTGTCACCTGTATAGGTGTGTATTGGGGGGCACCTGTATAGGTGTGTATTGGGGGGAGTGTCACCTGTATAGGTGTGTATTGGGGGGGAGTGTCACCCTTTATAGGTGTGTATTGGGGGGGAGTGTCACCTGTATAGGTGTGGATTCGGGGGGGAGTGTCACCTGTATAGGTGTGGATTCGGGGGGGAGTGTCACCTGTATAGGTGTGGATTGGGGGGGGAGTGTCACCTGTATAGGTGTGGATTGGGGGGGGAGTGTCACCTGTATAGGTGTGTATTGGGGGGGAGTGTCACCTGTATGGGGGGTGTCACCTGTATAGGTGTGTATTGGGGGGAGTGTCACCTGTATAGGTGTGTATTGGGGGGGAGTGTCACCTGTATAGGTGTGTATTGGGGGGGAGTGTCACCTGTATAGGTGTGGATTGGGGGGGAGTGTCACCTGTATAGGTGTGGATTGGGGGGGAAGTGTCATCTGTATAGGTGTGGATTGGGGGGGGAGTGTCACCTGTATGGGTGTGGATTGGGGGGGGTGTCACCTGTATAGGTGTGTATTGGGGGGGAGTGTCACCTGTATGGGGGGTGTCACCTGTATAGGTGTGTATTGGGGGGGTGTAACCTGTATAGGTGTGTATTGGGGGGGAGTGTCACCTGTATAGGTGTGTATGGGGGGGAGTGTCACCTGTATAGGTGTGTATGGGGGGGGGAGTGTCACCTGTATAGGTGTGTATGGGGGGGGAGTGTCACCTGTATAGGTGTGTATGGGGGGGGAGTGTCACCTGTATAGGTGTGTATGGGGGGGGAGTGTCACCTGTATAGGTGTGTATGGGGGGGGGAGTGTCACCTGTATAGGTGTGTATGGGGGGGGGAGTGTCACCTGTATAGGTGTGTATGGGGGGGGAGTGTCACCTGTATAGGTGTGTATGGGGGGGAGTGTCACCTGTATAGGTGTGTATGGGGGGGAGTGTCACCTGTATAGGTGTGTATAGGAGGTGTCACCTGTATAGGTGTGTATTGGGGGGGGGGAGTGTCACCTGTATAGGTGTGTATTGGGGGGGGGTGTAACCTGTATTGGGGGGCGGTGTCACCTGTATAGGTGTGTATGGGGGCGGTGTCACCTGTATAGGTGTGTAGGGGGGGAGTGTCACCTGTATAGGTGTGTATGGGGGGGGGAGTGTCACCTGTATAAGTGTGTTTGGGGGGGAGTGTCACCTGTATAGGTGTGTATGGGGGGAGTGTCACCTGTATAGGTGTGTATGGGGGGGAGTGTCACCTGTATAGGTGTGTATGGGGGGGAGTGTCACCTGTATAGGTGTGTATGGGGGGGAGTGTCACCTGTATAGGTGTGTATAGGAGGTGTCACCTGTATAGGTGTGTATGGGGGGGAGTGTCACCTGTATAGGTGTGTATGGGGGGGAGTGTCACCTGTATAGGTGTGTATGGGGGGGAGTGTCACCTGTATAGGTGTGTATTGGGGGGAGTGTCACCTGTATAGGTGTGTATTGGGGGGAGTGTCACCTGTATAGGTGTGTATTGGGGGGGGAGTGTCACCTGTATAGGTGTGTATTGGGGGGGGGAGTGTCATCTGTATAGGTGTGTATTGGGGGGGAGTGTCATCTGTATAGGTGTGTATTGGGGGGGGAGTGTCATCTGTATAGGTGTGTATTGGGGTTGGGAGTGTCACCTGTATAGGTGTGTATTGTGGGGGGGGAGTGTCACCTGTGTATTGTGGGGGGGGGGAGTGTCACCTGTATAGGTGTGTATTGGGGGGGAGTGTCACCTGTATAGGTGTGTATTGGGGGGGAGTGTCATCTGTATAGGTGTGTATTGGGGGGGGGGAGTGTCATCTGTATAGGTGTGTATTGGGGGGGGGGAGTGTCACCTGTATAGGTGTGTATTGGGGGGGGGGAGTGTCACCTGTATAGGTGTGTATTGGGGGGGGGGAGTGTCACCTGTATAGGTGTGTATTGGGGGGGGGTGTCACCTGTATAGGTGTGTATTGGGGGGGGGGAGTGTCACCTGTATAGGTGTGTATTGGGGGGTCACCTGTATAGGTGTGTATTGGAGGGGCGGTGTCACCTTTATAGGTGTGTATGGATGGGAGTGTCATCTGTATAGGTGTGTATGGGGGGTGTCATCTGTATAGGTGTGTATTGGGGGGCGCCACCTGTATAGGTGTGTATTGGGGGGAGTGTCACCTGTATAGGTGTGTATGGGGGGGTGTCACCTGTATAGCTGTGTATTGGGGGGAGTGTCACCTGTATAGGTGTGTATTGGGGGGGAGTGTCACCTGTATAGGTGTGTATTGGGGGGGAGTGTCACCTGTATAGGTGTGTATGGGGGGGAGTGTCACCTGTATAGGTGTGTATGGGGGGGAGTGTCACCTGTATAGGTGTGTATGGGGGGGAGTGTCACCTGTATAGGTGTGTATGGGGGGGAGTGTCACCTGTATAGGTGTGTATGGGGGGGGAGTGTCACCTGTATAGGTGTGTATGGGGGGGGAGTGTCACCTGTATAGGTGTGTATGGGGGGGAGTGTCACCTGTATAGGTGTGTACGGGGGGTGTCACCTGTATAGGTGTGTATAGGAGGTGTCACCTGTATAGGTGTGTATGGGGGGGAGTGTCACCTGTATAGGTGTGTATTGGGGGGGAGTGTCACCTGTATAGGTGTGTATTGGGGGGGAGTGTCAGCTGTATAGGTGTGTATTGGGGGGGAGTGTCAGCTGTATAGGTGTGTATTGGGGGGAGTGTCAGCTGTATAGGTGTGTATTGGGGGGGAGTGTCACCTGTATAGGTGTGTATTGGGGGGGAGTGTCACCTGTATAGGTGTGTATTGGGGGGGAGTGTCACCTGTATAGGTGTGTATTGGGGGGAGTGTCACCTGTATAGGTGTGTATTGGGGGGGGAGTGTCACCTGTATAGGTGTGTATGGGGGGGAGTGTCACCTGTATAGGTGTGTATGGGGGGGAGTGTCACCTGTATAGGTGTGTATGGGGGGGAGTGTCACCTGTATAGGTGTGTATGGGGGGGAGTGTCACCTGTATAGGTGTGTATGGGGGGGAGTGTCACCTGTATAGGTGTGTATGGGGGGGAGTGTCACCTGTATAGGTGTGTATGGGGGGGGGAGTGTCACCTGTATAGGTGTGTATGGGGGGGGGAGTGTCACCTGTATAGGTGTGTATGGGGGGGGAGTGTCACCTGTATAGGTGTGTATGGGGGGGAGTGTCACCTGTATAGGTGTGTATGGGGGGTGTCACCTGTATAGGTGTGTATAGGAGGTGTCACCTGTATAGGTGTGTATGGGGGGGGAGTGTCACCTGTATAGGTGTGTATTGGGGGGGAGTGTCAGCTGTATAGGTGTGTATTGGGGGGGAGTGTCAGCTGTATAGGTGTGTATTGGGGGGGAGTGTCACCTGTATAGGTGTGTATTGGGGGGGAGTGTCACCTGTATAGGTGTGTATTGGGGGGGAGTGTCACCTGTATAGGTGTGTATTGGGGGGGAGTGTCACCTGTATAGGTGTGTATTGGGGGGGAGTGTCATCTGTATAGGTGTGTATTGGGGGGGGGGAGTGTCACCTGTATAGGTGTGTATTGGGGGGGGGGAGTGTCACCTGTATAGGTGTGTATTGTGGGGGGGGGAGTGTCACCTGTATAGGTGTGGGGGGGGGGAGTGTCACCTGTATAGGTGTGTATTGGGGGGGTGTCACCTGTATAGGTGTGTATTGGGGGGGGGGGGAGTGTCACCTGTATAGGTGTGTATTGGGGGGGTGTCACCTGTATAGGTGTGTATTGGGGGTTGGGAGTGTCACCTGTAGAGGTGTGTATGGGGGTGTCACCTGTATAGGTGTGTATTGGGGGGGGGAGTGTCACCTGTATAGGTGTGTATTGGAGGGGCGGTGTCACCTTTATAGGTGTGTATGGATGGGAGTGTCACCTGTATAGGTGTGTATGGGGGGTGTCACCTGTATAGGTGTGTATGGGGGGGAGTGTCACCTGTATAGGTGTGTATGGGGGGGAGTGTCACCTGTATAGGTGTGTATAGGAGGTGTCACCTGTATAGGTGTGTATGGGGGGGAGTGTCACCTGTATAGGTGTGTATGGGGGGGAGTGTCACCTGTATAGGTGTGTATGGGGGGGAGTGTCACCTGTATAGGTGTGTATTGGGGGGAGTGTCACCTGTATAGGTGTGTATTGGGGGGAGTGTCACCTGTATAGGTGTGTATTGGGGGGGGAGTGTCACCTGTATAGGTGTGTATTGGGGGGGGAGTGTCATCTGTATAGGTGTGTATTGGGGGGGAGTGTCATCTGTATAGGTGTGTATTGGGGGGGGAGTGTCATCTGTATAGGTGTGTATTGGGGTTGGGAGTGTCACCTGTATAGGTGTGTATTGTGGGGGGGGAGTGTCACCTGTGTATTGTGGGGGGGGGAGTGTCACCTGTATAGGTGTGTATTGGGGGGGAGTGTCACCTGTATAGGTGTGTATTGGGGGGGAGTGTCATCTGTATAGGTGTGTATTGGGGGGGGGGAGTGTCATCTGTATAGGTGTGTATTGGGGGGGGGGGAGTGTCACCTGTATAGGTGTGTATTGGGGGGGGGGAGTGTCACCTGTATAGGTGTGTATTGGGGGGGGGTGTCACCTGTATAGGTGTGTATTGGGGGGGGGAGTGTCACCTGTATAGGTGTGTATTGGGGGGTCACCTGTATAGGTGTGTATTGGAGGGGCGGTGTCACCTTTATAGGTGTGTATGGATGGGAGTGTCATCTGTATAGGTGTTTATGGGGGGTGTCATCTGTATAGGTGTGTATTGGGGGGCGCCACCTGTATAGGTGTGTATTGGGGGGAGTGTCACCTGTATAGGTGTGTATGGGGGGGTGTCACCTGTATAGCTGTGTATTGGGGGGAGTGTCACCTGTATAGGTGTGTATTGGGGGGGGAGTGTCACCTGTATAGGTGTGTATTGGGGGGGAGTGTCACCTGTATATGTGTGTATGGGGGGGAGTGTCACCTGTATAGGTGTGTATGGGGGGGAGTGTCACCTGTATAGGTGTGTATGGGGGGGAGTGTCACCTGTATAGGTGTGTATGGGGGGGAGTGTCACCTGTATAGGTGTGTATGGGGGGGAGTGTCACCTGTATAGGTGTGTATGGGGGGGGAGTGTCACCTGTATAGGTGTGTATGGGGGGGGAGTGTCACCTGTATAGGTGTGTATGGGGGGGAGTGTCACCTGTATAGGTGTGTATGGGGGGGAGTGTCACCTGTATAGGTGTGTATGGGGGGTGTCACCTGTATAGGTGTGTATAGGAGGTGTCACCTGTATAGGTGTGTATGGGGGGGAGTGTCACCTGTATAGGTGTGTATTGGGGGGGAGTGTCAGCTGTATAGGTGTGTATTGGGGGGGAGTGTCAGCTGTATAGGTGTGTATTGGGGGGGAGTGTCACCTGTATAGGTGTGTATTGGGGGGGAGTGTCACCTGTATAGGTGTGTATTGGGGGGGAGTGTCACCTGTATAGGTGTGTATTGGGGGGGAGTGTCACCTGTATAGGTGTGTATTGGGGGGAGTGTCACCTGTATAGGTGTGTATTGGGGGGGGAGTGTCACCTGTATGGGGGGGAGTGTCACCTGTATAGGTGTGTATGGGGGGGAGTGTCACCTGTATAGGTGTGTATGGGGGGGAGTGTCACCTGTATAGGTGTGTATGGGGGGGAGTGTCACCTGTATAGGTGTGTATGGGGGGGAGTGTCACCTGTATAGGTGTGTATGGGGGGGGGAGTGTCACCTGTATAGGTGTGTATGGGGGGGGGGAGTGTCACCTGTATAGGTGTGTATGGGGGGGGAGTGTCACCTGTATAGGTGTGTATGGGGGGGAGTGTCACCTGTATAGGTGTGTATTGGGGGGGAGTGTCACCTGTATAGGTGTGTATTGGGGGGGAGTGTCACCTGTATAGGTGTGTATTGGGGGGGAGTGTCATCTGTATAGGTGTGTATTGGGGGGGGGAGTGTCACCTGTATAGGTGTGTATTGGGGGGGAGTGTCAGCTGTATAGGTGTGTATTGGGGGGGAGTGTCACCTGTATAGGTGTGTATTGGGGGGGAGTGTCACCTGTATAGGTGTGTATTGGGGGGGAGTGTCACCTGTATAGGTGTGTATTGGGGGGGAGTGTCACCTGTATAGGTGTGTATTGGGGGGGAGTGTCACCTGTATAGGTGTGTATTGGGGGGGGGGAGTGTCACCTGTATAGGTGTGTATTGGGGGGGGAGTGTCACCTGTATAGGTGTGTATTGTGGGGGGGGGAGTGTCACCTGTATAGGTGTGGGGGGGGGAGTGTCACCTGTATAGGTGTGTATTGGGGGGGAGTGTCATCTGTATAGGTGTGTATTGGGGGGGGGGGGAGTGTCACCTGTATAGGTGTGTATTGGGGGGGTGTCACCTGTATAGGTGTGTATTGGGGGTTGGGAGTGTCACCTGTAGAGGTGTGTATGGGGGTGTCACCTGTATAGGTGTGTATTGGGGGGGGGAGTGTCACCTGTATAGGTGTGTATTGGAGGGGCGGTGTCACCTTTATAGGTGTGTATGGATGGGAGTGTCACCTGTATAGGTGTGTATGGGGGGTGTCACCTGTATAGGTGTGTATGGGGGGTGTCATCTGTATAGGTGTGTATTGGGGGGGCGCCACCTGTATAGGTGTGTATTGGGGGGAGTGTCACCTGTATAGGTGTGTATGGGGGGGTGTCACCTGTATAGCTGTGTATTGGGGGGGTGTCACCTGTATAGGTGTGTATTGGGGGGGAGTGTCACCTGTATAGGTGTGTATTGGGGGTTGGGAGTGTCACCTGTATAGGTGTGTATGGGGGTGTCACCTGTGTAGGTGTGTATTGGGGGGGAGTGTCACCTGTATAGGTGTGTATTGGGGGGAGTGTCACCTGTATAGGTGTGTATTGGGGGGAGTGTCACCTGTATAGGTGTGTATTGGGGGGGGGAGTGTCACCTGTATAGGTGTGTATTGGGGGGGAGTGTCACCTGTATTGGTGTGTATTGGGGGGGGGATTGTCACCTGAATTGGTGTGTATTGGGGGGGGGGGATTGTCACCTGAATTGGTGTGTATTGTGGGGGGGGGGGAGTGTCACTTGTATTGGTGTGTATTGTGGGGGGGGGAGTGTCACTTGTATTGGTGTGTATTGTGGGGGGGGAGTGTCACCTGTATAGGTGTGTATTGTGGGGGGGGAGTGTCACCTGTATAGGTGTGTATTGTGGGGGGGGAGTGTCACCTGTATAGGTGTGTATTGTGGGGGGGAGTGTCACCTGCATAGGTGTGTATTGTGGTTGGGAGTGTCATCTGTATAGATGTGTATTGGGGTTGGGAGTGTCACCTGTATAGGTGTGTATTGGGGGGGGTGTCACCTGTATAGGTGTGTATTGGGGGGGAGTGTCACCTGTATTGGGGGGGAGTGTCACCTGTATAGGTGTGTATTGGGGGGAGTGTCACCTGTATAGGTGTGTATTGGGGGGGGGGAGTGTCACCTGTATAGGTGTGTATTGGGGGGGGAGTGTCACCTGTATAGGTGTGTATTGGGGGGAGGGGAGTGTCACCTGTATAGGTGTGTATTGAGGGGAGTGTCACCTGTATAGGGGGTGTCACCTGTATAGGTGTGTATTGGGGGGTGTCACCTGTATAGGTGTGTATTGGGGGGCGGTGTCACCTGTATAGGTGTGTATGGGTGGGAGTGTCACCTGTATAGGTGTGTATGGGTGGGAGTGTCACCTGTATAGATGTGTATGGGGGGTGTCACCTGTATAGATGTGTATGGGGGGTGTCACCTGTATAGATGTGTATGGGGGGTGTCACCTGTATAGATGTGTATGGGGGGTGTCACCTGTATAGGTGTGGATTGGGGGGGAGTGTCACCTATATAGGTGTGTATGGGGGGTGTCGCCTGTATAGGTGTGGATTGGGGGGGGAGTGTCACCTGTATAGGTGTGTATTGGGGGGGGGGAGTGTCACCTGTATAGGTGTGTATTGTGGGGGGGAGTGTCACCTGTATAGGTGTGTATTGGGGGGAGCTGCTGGCCTCCTGCCTTTTAGATTGTCAGCTCTTCGGATCGGTTGAAATATTGATTGCTGTTGATGTGTGCCCGAGCTGC